>WAAD01002232.1:10398-42530 GCA_013389945.1 Fregata magnificens
CCTGGGCCCCGCGCGCCGCCTGGCTCTGAGCATGCGCCACCACCGCCATCTTGCTTAAGAGAGGAAGGAGCGCGGACGCCACCGCCTCACTCTGTAGCTGCCCTTGACCAAGATGGCCGCCAGCCTAAGTCAGCCGAGTGGGCGACCCCAAGATGGTTGCGCCCACGTCTCTGTCACCACCATGGCTGCCGCCGCCTGTACGGCACGCAAGATGGACGCTTCCATGAGAGGCATGGCAAGATGGCCGCTGCCGTAGCTGGGTGCGAGATGGCTGCCTGGCCCCCCTGAGGGCAGAGGGGGTGGCGTGCGCGGTAGCAGCCTCCGGGGTGATGTGTCTGAAGGTGTCGAGGCTCTGACTCCTGCTCTGTTTTCCAGCAGTTTACCTAGATTTCACGCTGTCTCCTCAGTCTGTGATTCTCCACGCTGCAGACAAATCCCTCATCTCCAAAACCCTTCGGTGCCCTGGAAGGCGAGTGCTACTTCTGTGAGGCTTACAGACTGTATACCTTATGTTTTTCCAGGGGTGGTCACACACGGGGTAATTTTACAATTAATGATTCTTGCTTTATGTTACTGACAGCTCTGAAGAAGGCCAAGTAGAAATGGCAGTTGCCTTCTGCCACCGTGCAGCGAACGCTGTGCAGGACATGGACATTAGACGTTGATCGCTGAATTCATTGTGGTGATTTTATCATCAGCCTCGCCGTGCTCACTTTGGGAGTATTTTTTTGCTCATTTGTTATGTTTCTCCTGAAACCTCAGCTGTCAGCAGCAGTAGGTGATCAGCGATCATCACCTAACAGAAAACAAAATTGTAAAATGGAAGCACAGAATGACTACATCTGACACAGGCAACCAAAAATCACCCACAACTTACAGATTGTAAATAATCGTATGATTTTAGGCAATCCTTAGTGTTTTGAGGGTTAATAAGGATTGCAGGCATTTTTAAGTAAGTGACAAAAATACACACATCATTACTATCCTACGCTTAGTCTGTCTATGTAGGCAAAGCAGCCGGGGCTGACTAAAGAGGAGGTTCATGTTTTATGATCCACCACAGCTGCTGAACTTCTCAGTGCTGCTGAACAAAAGTGTAAAAAGTGCTGTTTTGGTGTAACTCGCTGTACATATAGCAGCGCTATGCCTGAGGAAGCATCAAGCCAGAGGTGCTGTCTCCTGGCATGCGCTGCTCATATTAAAAAAAGATAATTGTTGTTTGGAACCAGCAAGTTCTCCTCTATTTTCACTGCAAGAACCATTAATGGGTAGATGTGGAAGGACATGTCGTCAGCAAGTCCTCTTCTCTTGCAATTCAGCAGCAATGGGGGAAGAGGCCAAAGCAGGGAAGGAACCCTTCTTTAAGGAAAGAAAGACTACTTCACCTCAACACTATGTTTTTCCTCCTCAGGTGCTGTGACCAGGAGGTCTTTTTTTCCTTTTTCTCGAAAACAACTAGGAATTTAGAGAAGGCCATGACCCAGAATCATCTATCACTACAATGAAGCCTTTGCTTTCCAGCACTGCCAAGCTAGCATGTGTAGCGAATGCAAAATGTAATTTAAACATAATTAAATTAACAAATTCCTTTGCACAGATGATGTTAAAATAACTTTAAAAAAAAAAGGGTGATCTTTTATCCAGCTTTTTCTATCTTAATTTTTCACTTTTTGATCATATTTACAGTTTCTACAGCTCTGGCAGCTGCCATTCATTTATTGCCTGCCTCGTAATTTTTGATGGCTTCTGTTTGTTTGTTAGCTTGGTTCCAGCCCAGTTTTTTACATAAACTCTCTGCTTTCCATAACAAAGATATACAAACGTATTGCTCTTCTTGGCCGTGGAAAAAAAGTAAAATTTAAAACTGTAAAAAATTAAAAGAGAAACCTCACAATTTTAAATGTAAGCAATGTATATCTCTGTGTATATAAACAGCAAGTACATTCATATGTGTGTACCTGTTTTGGTATTATTTTTCTCAGGAAAAATTGGATCCTTTTTCAATTAATGGAATTAGTAGTATCAGTTAAATAATCTCCCCATCAATTTACCATTACAGAGACATTTTTAGGTCATTATTCAAGTTGTGTTTATTTATCAGAAAAAAAGCTAAGGGAAAAAATTAAAAGAGACCTCTGAAGTTGGCATTAAAAAAAGTTTTTGAAGGAGTATATTTCCCAACTTTCTCAGATTCTAGTACCTCTAACTAAATAAGTAAATTAGGTCTGTGGGAGGCAAAAGAGGAGAAAAATGTTTAGGAAAGACATTTTTGACAATAAAATTGTAGAAAGATGCGATTTCCATCAAAAATGTCACTTTATACTACTTTCTCATGTTAATAACCTTATGTTTATAAGTTCTCAAATACTGCCATAGAGGCAGATAGAAAGAGTATTTTTCACCTCGAAGAATCCTGAAGTACTTTGAAAACGCAGTGACGGACATACCATACATGTCCGGGAACCATTGCCTACACTACTGACACAGATCTTGCCAGAGGTGACAGATGTCTAAGGGGGTGCAGCGCCTGTATGACATGCCACACTGCTACAACTGAGGTAGCGTACTAAAGCTGAACAGAGCCATTTGGTACAGAGCAGATGCAGAGCTAGATAAGGGCGTTATCCCATTTACTCTCTGCTGCCATTTCTGTGGATCCTTCAGGGCATTCGGCATTCATGGCAACACCTATGCTGCTAAAAACAGCCACCGTAGGCTGTTGCCCCTGAATCAAGTAGTACGTGTGGCTCACATCTACCCTACCTTGACTTGGCCCCTGCAGACTGGTCCATCTGTATCCCAGCTGCAATAATATTTGGTCCGTCTCTTCTCTAAGCTTCAGTGACCACTCTTGTGGCCAAAAGACATGATTATTTCTGTCTGTGTGTTCCTGCTCAAAGTGCCTGCTATAATGTAAGGGTTGTTTTGCAGCCGGCAGGAAGGTTGCTTTTACAGCCTGACATCTAGGGCATGGCATGAAGGCACGTTGTGGTGATTGAGTGTTTGTGGCCTACTGAAGTAGGGCAGGATTATTCCAAGCAGCGGGTGTCAAACAAGGGATGTCTGTTCTTGTATTGTCTGTAGCACACCCTGCAGCAAACTATCCTGGCAACTCTACTTGGGTTTCTTCTTTAAGGGGACTAATAAGTATATTCCGGAAGGGAGTCTGGGATTGAACTAGCGCACACACTGTACAGGCAACTGCATATACGTGATAGCAAGAACAAGTTCTGGAAGCGAACCAGAGTGTCAAGGTTGCTGATGCTCCAAGTACATTGTGAAGTAAACTCTGACCTTCATCGTGCCAACAGAAAAAGGGCATCTGTCCCTTCCCTTGGGAAACTGAGAGGGACCTGAGGGACTAATAGGCCTTAATGGTCACCAATCTCCCCTGCTCATGGCCGAGGACTCCATTTTGGGGGGGATCCATGCCCCAGCAACACCATAGGTATCAGTCTCCTGCTCCACCACAGCCCTGCCTGGCCCAGCCATGGGCTCCACTGAGCCAACTCCCACTCTTGGGCTGATGTCCTGGCCTGGCATCAGCCCATCCCCATGGGGGTGCTTGATGTCCAGGGCTGGGGCTACCCTGGCTGCCCCCAGCCTGCCCTGCTCTCTAGCTGGGGCAGTGGGACATACCCTGGCTTTCTGCCACAGCACCGCCCAACCACATGTTCATGTAGTGCCTAACATTTACCTGAGTGTTTGGTCTTGAAACATGAATTTATCTCAACACATGGAAGCATTTACGAACTTTTTGAATAAATGTACACAAAGAGAAATGTATTCTATTTTTTTCTCATGAAGAATGTAAGAAACTGGCTAGCAACATCCAGATTTAGTTAGTCACTGATATTTTGCTTTTCTTGTAATTGGAAAACCTATAGCAAGCGTGGGATTGACACTCTTCATTGCTTTGCTCATGCATTAAAATCTCCCCCATTCCTTTTCTGTTTTTCAGTCTGATGGTTTGTGAGGTCCCAGAAGCCTGATGAGATGAAGCATTGAGAAAACAGTGGGAGCAGTAGAGAGCTCCTCTGCTGACATGATTCTCTTTGGAGGGAATGGAGATATTTTTCTTGCTTTGAAGCAAAGGGATCACTCGCAGTCCATATTCGACTGATAGCCACAGAGACGTATGTAACCTCTCAATCCTACTAAGAAATATATACCATCTTCCAGAGGACGACATTGCTTCCTCATACACTATCTATTTTCTGCTGGTGGGACTACCATGATAAGCAAGAGGACTGATCAGTTCGGATGTTCAGCCAGGTCCCACATTCTTGGCAAAGACTTTCAGCAAAGTTGCTGAAGGTAGCTGTGTTGTCAGCCTTACTTTCTTTCATCTTTTCTGAATGTGGACATCTGTCCACTAGAAACCGGACTGAGACAACTAAAAACTATACATAACTCTTAGTATATCTGTCAGATGGTAATGACTTTCAGTCACTAATGAACTGGAACAAAACTGAATTGGCAACCGCCTTTTTCCTTTTCATAATATCCCGAGGAAGACTTTACATGGTGGACAGACAGAAGACAGAGTTTCTGCTGTTAGGATACCACAATAACAGGCAGGTCTTCAGAACCACAATGGAGAGCTCTGTGGATGCTCATCCAGATAACACAAAGCTATGCATAAAGCACAATTTGAAAACTCAGAGCACCAATAACTCAGGTTTATGGAATGAGATTTTACCTAACAAGATGCACTTTCCAGCTGATTTATATTTTTCCGTAATTAACGACTGTTAGATTTAGAGTGCTTTGAGGAAAAAGTCATCTAGTCTTCTACGTTTCTACTGTGCTTTGCTATTACAGGACTAGGCTCCTAAACACTACAGTAAAAGGTACAATATTTTCTAACTGTCTAGTGTGTGTCAGGCCTTTTCTCAGGAAGTGACACAGCCACTGAACAAGCTTTCCAGGTTCTTGTTTCCCCATCCTTCTGTGTAAGCACAGCAGCATCATTCTTTGTGCTCAAAGAAAGCCAGGACTTGCAGGTGTCTTTTTACATATTCAGTCAGTTTTCTATTACCAGCACCAACTATTTCAGTCTGTCTCACCAAGTTCCACTTTACAAGCAAAAGGGGTTTCAGCTCCACTAAGACCACAAGAAGGTTGTCCCAAAACACTCCTGATTAGGAACCACCACCTTTTTTTTGTCCCATCCATAAGAGTCTGTTTTCACTGAGCCTGATCCAGACTGGTGCTGCATTTCTGCTGTTTTAAGGATTCAAATCTTCACAGTGTCACCTTGCTCCTGGGACAGATGTCATACCAGTCAGTAAGCCCCTCCTTCAGTTGCCATTGATAGAGATATGGTGGAGAATATGGCCATTCTGGTTGGCCATATAACTCTGAGTGCTCCAGGGAATAGGTAGACATGAACAGGAGGATTATTAAATGCATTCCTGATAATATTAAAGGATTTGTTCTAATCCATTAAAACGAGGTATAATTTTACCTTTTTGTGCTCAGTGCCCTCAGGTTTCATCACGTCAGCTGAAGATGAAAGCACTGGGCTTCTTGCAACATTTAATTTCCATTGCAGTGACAACAAAGCTGTGGACTTCCCTTTTATTATAGAATCAGCCTCTGCGATAACCCTCTTTGGAGGAGTCCCTGAACTCATTCATCCCTATATAACTTGAACTCAATAAAGTTGCACTAGGGAAGAGTTTGGCCCATTACCTTTAGTTTTCTAATGCTGTTTAGTCAATAAGCCATATAATTCCCAAAACAAAAACAGGGAAGGAATAATAATAATAGGAAACATGAAATGTCAACACAGCCTGTTCAGAAGGGAAAGAAAAAAAAAGCTAAAGCAAAACAAAAATACTGATTCAGGTCATCAGCTAGAGAAAATCGGTGTAACTCCAGCGAAATCAATTAAATGATATTGGATTACACCAGATGAAGATCTGGTATGGAATTTTCAGGTTTTTCCAGTTCCTCCTCCCCCTCCCCCATCATAAAATTTGTTTAAAAAAACCCCAGTCTGCCAGATTTTGCAAGTTCAGTAGTCTGTTAACTGAGTAAGTAAAGATATAATGAAAGCAATAAGTGCTGAAACATCACACATGCAGTACCTATCTCCAGCCAGTCCAATTTTATGCCTAAGGAGACTGGCAGAGTTCCTGCTGCGATTCAAATCTTATGTCAAATTTATAAACTTGTTTTCTCCATTCTCTTCTCCTATCCCCGTGCCCCATCAATCAGAGCTTATACCTGCACAAAAGGCTGATCCATCATTAAGGAGGCAGGTTGCAGCCAAATGTAAATTTGGACTTTAAAAAAAAAAGGAATAACACTCATGCTGCAGGGCAGGGTCACCCTGTGACCCTAGGCAATCTGCCTCTCAATCTGCAGAACACAGGCTAAAATAATGTGTCCACCGAACAAGCAGTAAAGTTTTCTGCTTCTGCCTTTTTGATGATTCTTGGAGTTGCTGCGTCTGCCGGCTGACACTCTGTCTGTCTTTTAAAATATGAAAATCTCCTCCATATGCATTGAGCTCAGTTTTCTACTTAGCATTTCAAGAGCCCTAAGGACCTTCAGGGGAAAAAAAAAACCATATTCTGAATTTTCAATTTTGATGACAATTTGCTTTCCCTACAGGATGTGCAGAAACACCTTGAAAAACTTGTCAGCTGCACTAAAGGAAATGTTCCTTGCCATGGGAATGAGGGCACATCACTTTCAACTAACTCAAGGAAAACAAGTTTGACTGTTTTATAAGAGTGGGTCATATTTTCACCTGCACCCTGTGCTTCCCCAAAGTAGCTGAACATCTCTTTTAGGTTGTTCGAAATAAGAAGCAACAATAATAGCAACTTTTAAAAAACCCACAAAAACGTGAGTTTTGACCATGCATCTAAAGACAAAATTTAGCTCATCCATCCATCCATCCATCTATCCATCCATCCATCCATCCATCTGCTTACAGAGGAGTCCATTTTCAGAGCATCTGAATACAAATAAGGCTTCAGACCATAAGCAAAAGATTGCTAATTTCTTTAAAACTAGATTGTTATAGTAGGGTGCATAATTTTACCTTGTCTAGGCTAGCCTCACCTTGCTTTAGAGTCAAGGGAAGGAGGCAATAACATTTAAGAGCAATATAATCACACTTATGTTCAATAATTGTGTGAGGCTGAGATGTACCACTGTTTGCAAACCCGTTTTTCTCCAAAAACTGTAGAAGGAACCCAGATGACCTCCTTGTATTAAACACTGCTTTTATAAGCTGACATTCAATGAGGTGGATCCCACCCTTAATATGAGATTTATGTGTTCTCTCTGTAACCACCAGATCACTAAAGGGCACATTGGAAGTGTTGGTTCTGTAAGCACCAGATACACCCAAGATGTTCAGGGTGTGCTCGGTTTTCTTGCTTCCATGCCACAGATGGCAGGTGCTAAGGTACAGGGAATATAAAGTTCAATGTTTTCTTCCCCAACTGAAGTTAATGACAAAACCATAATTGACCCTAAAGGGCTCAGGAACAAGTTGTACAGGCTGACTGCTCAGAAGACCCAAGGTCACAGAATTCCGGATGAAATAACTGGATTTCGGTATTCTGGATGCTCAGTATTCAGCCTTCATTAGTTCCTGACAGATGAACCACGAGCTGCATTAGGAACAGGGGAGATAAGCCTTGATTTCTGGGCTTGTTTTCCAGCCATTAGACAGCACTTATCTTTAATGTGAAACTCCTAGTTTTAGAGATTGGACTGATGACAATTGTTTGTTTTGGTTTGGGGTTTTTTTGATATTGCCATCATCTCTGTGTTCTACATGGGCTAGACAGGACTGCATGAATTCTAACATCATTTAGTATTTCTGCTGCTAATCCTGCTTTAGCCTTGACGCAGACAAATCTGGTGTCAAGCAAAGGAACATGTTGCATAAACACAGTAAATGCTGCCTCTCTTCCTTTCAATGGACTCAGAAATTCATACCAGGGCAGTCAGTTAGAATATGCAATTTACAGTACAGACTATTTAAATGTTTTAAAATGGAATGGTTCATTACAAATGCCTCCACTAGCCTTTTGTCCAGGGTGAGATGCAAATACAGCAATGACTGATAAAGACAGACATGTAAATGAATATGGATGTTTGCATAAGCTGTATTTCTTTGCTGTTGTGGAACAAATTCTGCTCTTAGTTACATTTAAGCATCTGCTATTGATTTCAGTGTAGTTATGAGTATGCAGCTGGGGACAGGATAAATCCACCACCCACCTATTGACTGATCAAACCACATTTTTTATTATGGATTCCGTTTCCATATAGAAGTGAAGCAGGCCTTGATCTCAAGGGCAGGTGATGAGGCATCATCGCTGCAGCCCTGTGACACGATATGGGTATATGCCTCACTCTAGTGGGTGCTCATGTGGGGTACAAAGGGACTGAAGTCCCCCATGCTTCTCTGCAAAATACTGAGGGCCAGATGGACACCAGCAATTAGAAGTTTGTTATTTTCTTTAAAAATATATTTAATAAATGGTCTAAGTTCAAAAAGCAAGCTGAAAACTCATAATCAATGTTGTCATTCTTGCTTTTCTTTCTTATTTGTAGGAAAAAATTAATCACTTTTCTCCCACCCTCTGATAAGACTAGGCTTTTGCACTCTATTAACCCCAGGGGCTAAACGATAGACTGTTTTCTAACAGGTGAATTAGTGCTAGATAGCATTACCACAAATGCCAAGTCATTAAACATGTAATTGGAATTTTTTTTTTTTTGCTATCTTAACTTTTCTACATTATAAAGGATCTTTACAAATTAATGACAGAATATGAAGCGGCCCTGAGAGCTATTTGCCCATTAAAAATAGGCATGAAAAACTCCCATCCCCATCACATGAAGAACTATCCCACCAATTTCCAATTACTTTTGCCACTGACAGTTCACTGGACTGTTAAGTTATATTCTGCACCATGCTGCTTAATGTGGTTGAGACAGGCAGGTATTTGCTACTCTTCTTTTTTTCTTTCTTCTTATTATTTCTGATTTTTTTTTTTCCTGATTGTGGAGCAATTAAGCTATGTCACTAATGAAAAAGCAGAATTTTAGTACTATAAAGGCACAGTTAATTTAAAGATGAATCCCTGGCAATAACTAAATAAATCCTTATAGCACCCTGGTCCAAAAATGTTTATGGAAGTTTATTCAGGACCTCCAATAAAAGCCTCTCCTATGGCACTCACAGATATTCTGAGCCAAGAAGCCTCAGTAAAAAGAGCTAAAAAACTTACATCTGTGTCAGGTAATGACAATGATAATATTAGTGATAATGGTAATAAGAGGGAGAAGGATTTGCCGTGGAACTTTTTTTTCTTCCATTTGATGAAAACATTCAATTGAAATTTCAAGAAAAGATTGACAAATATGATCACTTATGTCAAGAACTGCAAACAAAAAAAGTCTAAGGCTTTAGAAGAGTAAGCAAAATAACACTGATTCAGAGTGCTTTGAAGCTCTGTGATGGGGAAATCTAAGTGGCAGTGTGTACTAGCGGTATTATTAGATGATGGAGCCCTTAAACAGAGTTGTTAATGGTATCACTGGAAGTTGAATAGGGCAATGAAGCATCCTAAGTTCATGGATGCTCCTGTCTGAGTTAGAGCTACTGATGTGTTGTGTTCTCTGTGTCTTGTGTGGTTTTATTTCTCACATACAACCTCCCTGAGGTGCTTGCAACGTATCTAATAAGGCACCTGCTCTCTGTAGATTGGTGATTAAGTAACACACAGTTCAGCAAATTGTTGTATCCAATCTATGATTTAAGTGGGAATACTTATTAAATAAAAAGTAATCCATCTCAGCATAGACAAGGGTAAGATAACCAAAATGTAAATGGGCTTTATCAAAACATTGTGTCGGATGTGGATCTTTCCTTCAGGTTGCTGATAGGATCCCTTTTGAACCAGTTCTGTGATATCATTCAGAAGCTTTGGAAGAATTTTAACCTAGCCATTTCTGTTTTGAATGGAGAGATCATCAGTTATTACTGAGAAAGGGAAAAGACCTGGGCTTTCTAGAAGTTGTGTGATGTCTGTGGTTAAAGTGATGCAACTAAAAGAAAGGTGAGTACAAAATATTTCTAACAGGAACTTGGAGGCACTAGTGGCCACAAAAAGACACATCCAAAATGGAGTGGGTACAGAGAAGGACTATTAAAATGAACAGGGGAATAGAGAACCTATTTTATGTGGAGAGATTAAAAGAGTCTGGGCTTTTAAACCAAAGGATGGGGGTTGTTACAGATTGTTATTACTGTTTAATTATCTTTCCTCATGAGGGAAATCCCTGGAAGGAGGTAGATACTCAAGTTAAAGAAAAACAATGAAAAATGCAGATAAGTACAGATAAATTGCATAGCTGGGTACAGCTGTCCTCTGGAAGGAGAGTGCTGGAAGTATCCACATGCCACTTTGAAGCATCCTCTTTGAACATCCCTACATATTCTGGAGTATTTCCTTATCACATATACTCCACACATGTACTTCAGTGTGTCCTAATAAGTGTCTTGTTTAGAAGTCCAAACTCCAGTAAATGTCTCAAGCAGATTAATGCTGGGATATTGCTGGATAAGGTGATGTTTGTGCTGGAAAGAGCAACTCATTCCACGCTGGCCAAAAAGCAGATTTACAGGCCTGATGCTTTTCATTGGAACTGCCATGTCTGCAGCCTATTTCATTTGCCAGACTTTTCCTTTCTCCACCTTCAAATCTCTCACTGAAGTTCACTTTGATATTTTCAAAATTTACCTTGGATCTCTGATTCTGAGGATTTAGTTTGGCTTATGCAACTAAACAGAAAAAATAACCAACACATTAATACGGTAAAATGCATTTTCTCCTCTTGTTGCTTTTCCTTTCCTTATATGTTGTTCTGACTCCTTTGGCTTCTAAGATCTAAAGGCAGAGGTTTGGGATCAGATTTTCTTTTATTTTTTAACCTTGTGCTTATTTACACTGGTGTGATTACAAGGTGGAATATATTGCTAAACCAAGGGAACGTGATTTAACACCCCTTTTCAGTGTTCGGAATGATTTACAAAGGCTAATCATTTCAGAGATGAAATGAAGAATTACTGTTTTAAATGCCCATGTTCAGTTCAAGCACCCCATTGGTGCTCTACAGAGCTGTATACAAATAGTATAATTTAATAATGAGCGGAAAACCTCCTGCTTCAACCTGTAAATTAATAGTTGAAATTTACTCTTGTGCAGACAGCCGGTGTCTGGGCGAGTTCACACCTGGCATCACATCAAGGCTTATATGAAATTCAGCCGGGCCACAAGCTTTGTGCTGGGTTTTTGAGCAAGGCTATTTTCACTCTGCAACGAGCAAGTGCAGTCGTATGTTTCAATAAGGGACTTATCCGTTAGCATGTGAAAATGTTACTGCTAATTTTACACCTTGAAAACAAATCACGGTTTCACAGTTCGAAAGCAGAAACCAACCAGCTATAAACTGTCAGATTGACTGTGATATCAGAATTGAATAGGTCTATTTGTTCTAACAAACAGTTAGGCCATTTAAATTGCAAAGCCTTCCAGTGTTTGTCCAGGTAAATAAGGACACATCCAAATTGATTATCTGTTGTTCAGAGGTAATGATACGTAATAAACTATCCGCTCTGGATAACGTAACAGAAATGTGCTTTAGCGCGCAGGTGTGCAATATCTTCCAGTGTAAGAGCAGGATCTCCCCACTAGTTTAGCTTCAGTCCAGGACTCCATCACACCCTCCTGCGCCCCACCCCTGCAGGCAAAATGCATTTGTCTGATAAAACAAACATACATTTTTCTTGCTTGATAACCTTATATGATGCTGCTGCTTCTGCTGATGGGGATTCCTCAGAAATCTGCATGTGGGTACATCTGCAACTCACAGAAAAAGGCTTCAGGGACGTTAAGGTTGATCCTGTTATTTTCGGTGTCATTATACTCATTTGGAAGAAGAATATCTGTCATCACAGACGTCAGATCCACTAGCTGCCCAGTAATAAATAAATGTAGTGTTCATGTCAAAATGTCTCCAGCAGAATTTCTAGGATGAAACTTCACAGCTCAACATTAGGCAGCAATTTATGATATATGATATAAACAGCATGAGCGGTATTCTAACAGGAAAAGGGGTAATCTCTGAATTTTGTCAAATGGGAAGTAGTTAAATGTTTCTTGCTTTTCTCAGTTAGGAACTTAACTGACTTTTTTAAACTGTCGTATAAGAATTCCTCCCATGCACACATTCTTGGCATCTCCAGAGTTAGACTATGGCTACATGCAGATCTGGCTGGAAATCTCCAGTGTGGGGGAGAGGAAATAAGCAGCTGGGACTGAGAACCAGGGACAGAAACCTTTTCCAGCAGCAGCAGGACCTTCTTTATGGGATCCTGCTCCATCACTTGTGACAAACACCAAATTGAATGTTTGTGGGGACAAACTCTGAGAGGGTAATAACCCGTGCTGAGACAGTGTGAGAATGATAAATGTTTTATTGTCTTTATTTTTCTCACATCACTTGCCAGTTAGACTTACAAGGTGAAATTAGTAACCTTCCGTGGTGGCATTTGTCTTGCCAAATTTTAGCTGACTGAAGTATTGAGTGGGATAGCGTGCATAAGTAAAACACTTGAATTTAGACACCTAGGGATGCTTATGCTCAGGTTGGTGTTTAAGCTGTCCTTATAGCCAGTAAGGAGCTAGTCAGCACTGCCGGTGGCTCCTAGGGAGCCATTGGAGCAGTCCTGGTGTCTGCTGTTGGGTGAGCAGCATCGTCCGCTGGTTCCACGGGCTGCACTGACAGGTCTCCCCTGCACGTAAGGAGAGCCTAGGCACGCAAGGACTCAACTCAGACTATCTGATTTCAGGCCCTTTGAGCTGCTGTTAGTACCCTCCAGCCCCGGGCTGCCAGTCAGGGAGAGGGCAGGTCTCCTGAAGGCTCTTTCATGCCTGGGGGAGCTTGACCAATGCTGGAGGTTGACGGCGAGGAACTGAATCATGGTCCAGGGGCCTCACCTGACCTGCGTCGATGAGCTCCCTCTGTAATCAGGGGGGAAGACAGGTGTCTTAAGCAACATTTTCATTTAATCTATTGTAAATGCCTATTTTAGGATGATACAAAATCCAATTTCTCCCAAATGTTTATTTAAAGGTGACTGGTTGCAACTTACATAACTAACATTTGGAGCCTTATACTAGAAAAGAATAACATAGGTTTGGTGGAAAGGAGGAGGTCACCTCTACCTGTTTATGGTGTAACTTTGCTGATAGCAGGAGAGCAACACCGTGGGTACATTTAACTAATGTCCACTGAAACAGAAAGCAAGATAACTCATCAAACAAGCGAACCAGGCATTATCTCTCAGTGATCATATAACAGATGGCAGACAATATGGAAAGGGGAACACACAAAGAGAGATATTAATTTAAGACAGACAGATAGATGGAGCAATACTTTCAAAAGTAATAAATGGGTCAAATTGAAGGCCAATTCTCAAATGCATATTCAGAGATGTATGGGTTGAGCTCTTAATGAAATTTTTTTTTTTTTTAAATATAAGGAAATGAAGGATCTTGCATGGACATTTATTTTCTATCTGTAAAAGAAAAAAAGGCACAGCTACATTTTTCTTAAGCCCTTTTTTCTCTAAAGTTGCTAAATATTGCAGTGCTGCTGGTGGAACTGAGACAAGGCGGGTAAAAAGACATGAAGATTTTATTTTGTTTTAAAAAAAGGGGGAGAAAAATAAATGGAAGAGTGTTTCTTTTTATTTCATTTCAGAAAATGATGGGGCTAGTTCATCTCTAAAAGATACAGAAATCTGAATCCAAAGATCCTCCAACAGAAATGCAAATATATTTCTAACCACTAGATGGTACTTAAAGCACAGGGTATAGTCATGGTACCTGTGTCAGAGGCTTAGCGAAGTCGAGGTTGGTTTTATTTTCCCCATATCCAGAAGGGGAAAAAAAAAAAAGAAAAGAAAAGAAAAAAAAAAAAAGACTAAATCTCTTCTGTGCCTTTTTTGACTTAAAAAGAAAAATGGACGTGGCAAAAGTGTTCCTGATTAGATTGGTACAAAAAGATGATGCATTCTTTCTGGATGAATCAGGAGATATGAGATTCTGTCACTCTTTAGATATAGACCTGAAATACTAAGCTTAAATTTATAGCCTCTTGAATGAGCCACAGGACTCTGTTTACTCATAGAGTAGAATTGGGTGCAGTTCCAGCAGTTCTTCCGTGCGATCAGTTACTTTATCACCTTGATCAGTTCAGAAGATACAATAACTCTCTTTTTTAATACATCCTACTACAGTAGATCCTTTATCAACCTTCCTTGGATTTAATCACACTTCTGGGGCAGGAATCCTCTCCCCATCTCTCTCTTTCACATGCATGCAAACACATGCCCGCACACCCATAAATGCCTGTGTGTTACTTTTTGACTTTTTGTGATTTTTATATTTTCTGGGAAGAAATAGGGAGCAGCATCTAGAGAAAAGATAGCTCAATTGCAGTTGCTTCTTTTTTCCAGCTCTAGTTTCCAGAAAGGACAATCTATTTCCAAAAGTGACTGGGGGAGAAATTTCCATCTATAGGAATGATATTGCGGTGGATACCTGGAAATTTGAAAATGTACCTTGGCTGCAGATTTTGGACTTTCAGTCCAACTTTGAAGCATTAGGACTCAAAACTGTTATTCACTCTGTGCTGGGTGACCTCTCCCATTCCATCCCAGGCTCAATAGTTTAATCTGGTGCTTTGGTTTGTGTTCATTCCCCATGTAAATTTTTACAGCAAGGAGGACCACTGCAGAGGTCAGTGAGATTTTCCAGGAAATTGTGAATAACAAATATCTCCCTGTAGTTGCTCCCATTGAACACCCTGCTGTGCAACTGGGAGCATTTCTTCCTGACCTCTTCTGCATATAAACTGTACCCGGAGGTATGCAGATCAATACTGTTGCTTAATGTACATGAAAAGGTTAGTCTGATTCTTATTCCTTAAAAAAAAATGCCACTAGATATCTCCGATGATTTGTCTCTGAGGTATTCTGTGCCACTGAACTCTAAAACCTGGAAATATTTGTTTGGTATCTCTGATTATCCAACAAAAAAAAAAAAAAATAATCCTGCTATATCTTTATACAAACAACCATGAATGACATTAAGGTTGGAAAGGTGCATCAGAAATGTTATAAAGTGTTAGATCATCCAGAGTTACTAGGGAGTGGCGGTGTTACCAAGACCTAACTTTTCTTTAGGAAAAGGTGAGTCTCTGTCTGCTTCTTCATAATTCTTTGCTTGTCTATGACAAAACCAACAGTTTTGGGCCTGATCCAAAGCTCCTTGAGCACAGGACAAGTTCTCCTTGAGGACAAAGTCCATTCAATAGCTTCATGGCAGCCCCTGTGAGCAGGCACAAAGTTTCAGCAATAGCTGTAGCATTAATCTCATCACTGAGATTTGCTCTTGCATAATGGCTTTGCACCAAAGGACTTGGCTTTAGTAATGAGTCCACGTGCAAAACCTTTGAATGTGAGTTTTACCCTGCAGTCCCTGAGTTTGACTAGCTGCTGTCTGGGAGTTACTTATTTTCTAGAATCAAGGTTGTTCAGAAGTAAATTTCTGGGCAGTTTTTATTTTGTTCTGTGGTGTTTTATAAAGATGCACTACAGCATCTTCAAAAGTCACACCCTGGTTTTATCCATTGGCCAGATGTGTCCTATAGCATCGAGGGGATTAAGACATAGGACCTGATGTAAGCATGCTTGAAACCACTTTGGTCTTTCTTCCAGTCGGTAACTTCTATTTCATTAGTTGCAACTTGCCTCCAAGTCCCTGAAATTCCCTTCCAAATTTTTTTCCAGAACTGCATTGCTCCTAGCTCAGCCATGAAAGTATTTACCGTTTCTTCTTCTCAGAGCAAATCCTATCTGTTCCCATCTGTCTGTTGCTCCATCTGTCTGTCTGATCTGCTGCTTCACAGCCTGGATGGGAATATCTTTTGGGTTGTTTCATATACCTCTTGTAACCACTGCAGAACTTTGCTTGAAGGGGCCAAACTCATCCATGATGGTGACACTTCACTGACTTCAAAGAAGATATACGAGGGATGAATTTGATCCACGATCTTCCCTGGGGACCACTCCGGATACAAAATGTGTATCTGTGCATACGAACAGTCGGAGGTGGTGAGGGGAATCAAAGGTAAGGTTTTGCAGAGATTGTTCCAGGACAATAGTAAATCATACACTCGTTGCTGCACTGCACAGAATACATTAAAGGAGAGCAAGAAAAATGAAGGAACATGCAATTCTGCCCATTTCAGCAGTTAGGCTTTTGTTAGAATAGTCTTAAGCAATTACAAAGCTGCCAGGACTGTATTTAATTAAATATATAAATATCCATACAAAAATAAAACCCAAGCAACACTTACATCATGCCTACAAGGTGTTATTGTTCTGTTTATTTTTTACAGATGGACATTTTGTCAGGGAGAAACTTGCCAAGTGCTGTGAGAGAGAGAGGGAAAGAGAGAGGGAAGGAGGTAGAAGGATGTAGTGAAAAGAAATGTTGATGCTACAGGAAAAATGGCAGCTTTTATATTTCAGAGAGGCAAACACACTACAGTGCACATGTGATAAGGAAGTGTGACTTGAGTTCCCTACTTAAGGCTCCACTGAAATTGCCCAGTACTTACGGGAAAACAGATGACAGAGTAATTAGAGATGGTGCATATAATTTATCATCCGTGGTCTTGAACTTCCTGTAGCTGATTTGAATGACCAGATGATTTTTACTAGTAGACTAAATATTTGGGGGGAAGGGTGAGGGGAACAGAGTTGAGTACAAAAATTAACTCTTATTTACCTAGATTCCTGAGTCTTTAACCCCCAAAAGACAAAAAGCATACCTGCAGATGTTCAGGTGAGGGGAAATACAGCCAGCCAGCCAGCACCTATAGCTCTGCTGCTCTCTCCGAGACAGCTTTTGCACACCAAGAAGCATTTAACCTGCACAGGGCACACCCAGGAAAGTATGGGGCTGCTTTTGCTCCTAATGGAAGAAGAGTCCAGCTGTCTATGATTTCATGAGCACACTAAGGCTTTGCCTACAGGCCAGGCACATTCCTGAAGGGCTGTGACCTCATGGGATCTTATGGGCTGCTGAATCCTGCCTAGTGGAAAGGCTGGCACAAGGTTTGATCCTGGACTTTTTTGGCGTTAGTGAGACTAGTTAAAAACTTGCATATAGTCAATATTTCAAACTGCAACTAGCATGGGGCAGGATAACTCAGGGGTAAAGTGATACAGAATACAGTTTATAACCTCTTGGTTAAATTATCTCAGAAATATGAATGCGATCACACTGAGTGATATTTTCTGAAATGTTAGTGTGCTACATGGAGGCAGCCAAGGCATGTTTCCTTCTCAGCTACCAGTAATGCAAACTAACATACCTGTCCACTTGGCAAAATGATTTTTAGTGGCACTCAAATCCATCGGGTACTGTCTGGAAATCACATATCCTGCTTCAGCATCCGCTCAACTGTGCAGTGTTGTGGTGGTTTTCTTCTGTCTTAGGAGGGGGACCAAGTCTGTTACTGCAACTCACTTTTCATGGCCTCAAGAGATGCACCTGCATGTGCCACAAGTCTGCAATGACTCCCAGGCACAGGACTTAGTCCTTAGCTTCAGCAAGAGAGGTGTTTTGGTCTGAATGCTGGAGTCCTGGCCTCGGTGCTATTACAAAGGAAGGTGATCACCCCAAAATGATATGGCCTGTATGTGAGGTTTTCCCATCATTTTATGTGTGCTTCATGTCCCCTCATGACCTACAAGAGTGTGAACCTACAAAGGAAGGGGGTTTTTCTTAGGGCAGGGGAAAAAGTCCACATTGTTACCTGGGGATGTGCCTTTCTCGGTCCCCAGAAGGGGGAAAAAAAAGTGGCTAAGGTGAAATAACAGCTGGATTTTTCTTTCACTCCCTTAAAGCTGTGGTTATAGTTTTCAGAAAGGCTAAAGGAATTAAATATCCATTTCTTTTTCAAGTGAAAAGTCCAAATCTCTGACCTAAGCCTAGAAGGTAAATGTTTTGCTTGCTGTATTTTAGCCTCAGAACTGATCATGTGCTGGGTTTATCTGTGCTCCTTTATTACCTGAACCATCCCATAGTATTCATTATCCTAGTAACAGACTCTTATGTTAATTTACAAAGAGAAAAACTCAGGGAGATCCATAAGCTCCCACACAGAAGCACTGATGAGGAAACAACTTGGCATTGGGTGCACTTTCTGTATTTTCCTCAGACTATCTCAGGTGGTGGCTGCAAAATGAAAATGCTCCACTGATAAACACTTGTGAATGGTAGGTGAAAGAAGCTCTCATTTCAGGTGCAAATCCGATAGCTTCCCCTGCGGTTCGAGGGAGAGGATTAGTTCCCTTCACCACGCGTTTCTCGTACCTCCACGCACCCCCCCCACCTTCAGGATCTATATCCGAACCCTGCGTCTGAACCAAAAAGCTATATCTGTCCCTTAGTAAAACATCTTTTATTTGCCGACTGTTTTTTCCCACAGACTCCTGCTCCCTTTTGTGTTTGCGCTAATGTTCTGAATGTCTACACCGCGTAGCCGATGATTATTTGTGAGACAGAGTGAGTTAATGCAGATTTGCAAGCTGTTCCCATTTGTTAAATGTCAGAAAAACACATGCAAGTCACTGGCTTTAGCACTTAGCTGCCAGCTGGCTCTTCTGAAAGGAGGGGACAAATGACAGTCTATCAAACAGCATGCTTTCAAAGAAAGAGGAGACCTGTTCCAGAACTGCAGCTTCAGAGGCTCTTTTAACAACATAAGCAAAACTGGGAGCCAACCTCATTTTTTCCCCCTGGCTGTAATGAACACATAGCTTAGCTACAGCATTCCCCCACCCCCAGTAAAAACGAACTGGAATTACAATGCTTATGAAGAAAACAAGTGTCAATTATTATTTTCTTTCTCTCTCTTTTTTTCCTTCCTTTTTTATTTATTTTTTTTTTAATTTCTTCTTGGCTCAAAAGTAAGACCAAAAATGTCAAAAAGGAAAGGAGTGGGGTTCTGAGATCAGTCTAAAATCTCAGAAGGATATTGCAGGAAATTGTGCCAAATGGAAGTGTTTATCCATGGGTAAGTGCCCAGTGTAGATTAACATATTTTAATTATGGTCTCCGGGTTTGCTGCGCTCCCCGAAGAATACATGGTTTAGGCCTCACTGGTGAGCCAAAGTTGTCGGGGGGGGATTATTTTCGGTTGTGCATGCTGATGGGGAGCTCTGTCCTCACTGCGCCCGGAGAGCCAAGACGTGCCTTTCTCCTCGAGCAGATGCTGCAGGAGTGGCGGCGGTGCCGGTTTCTTTATGCCACCCGACATGCTCCGACACTGACCTGGAGGCCACCACTCCTCTGCTGCAGCTGCCAGCGCGGAGGCCCGGGCTTAGCGCTGCTTTCCCGGGTGATGTCCACCAGGACCTCCAACATCACCCGCTCATTAGGATGTCTCTGAACAGCTGTCATGTGGTGCTGACTTTTTGTCACGGCTGACAGTGGTGAGATTAAAGAAGGTAGCCGGAGGCTGAAAAACTCTGTGTTTTGTTACGAAGCCCTGAGTCATCTAGTCCCCTGTTATAAATATTAGATGTCAGATTTGGATTCACACTGAGTCACTCGTAGCCTTGGGTAGATCCCATTGCACAAATGGTCCAATTTATTGCAGCAGGACTATTTGTATACAAGATTGCCATCATTGTCAAGATGTCAAAATCTGGCCTCATATGTTTAATGCTTCATAATTAACAAGCTGTATTGCTCTAGTAAACATCTTTCAATTATACAGTAAGATTTTGAAATGAGTGGTCAGTTCCCGAAGTTTTTTCTGGTTTAAACTCGGCGCCGGTTAGGACAGGGCTTTGCGAAGAAAGAGAGTCATGTCGAGCAAGATTCATCTTTTCTGCCTTCCCTTATGTTAGTCTAAGCTGAACATCCAGGTTGCTTCTTATAGGGTAAAGAGAGAGACGAAACTATGAAGAAGGAAATTCGTGCTGCATTGGTTTCAGAAGAAGGGTCCCTACTGCTTATCTCTGTCACTGGAGGGAGCCCAGGTGGCTCCAGGTGACTCCAGGTTCAGTGCTACCCAGTGAAAAGGGAAAAACTAGGTGAGATGAAACCTTTTCTAATTGTAAACACTGCCTGCAAAGCTCATTCCTCTGTTGCTCGCAAATGCATCTTAGAAGCAGTCCCAAAGAAGGACTTTGGTGCCAAACGTAGTCTCAAATTGTCATCCAAACCACACCTCCTTTCAACTGTTTAATCCATGGGAATCAGAATCTCTCTGGGTGTCCATGCTTTTACCCTGAAAACATACCCTGGGCACCCTTAAATTTGAACAGTGGAGTGGGTGGCTAGCTCCTGCCTGAATCCTGGTGAGATTTAAGTTAAGCCTCTGAAACTGATAGGTACAACATGAACCATCCCTGATGCCTTCAAGTTCAGCACAAGGCCTTACTTCAGTCAAGGCCCCTTTCATAGATAAAACAGGTCTAGCTATTTAACGAAAAAGTGAGCTACGCCAGGTTCCAGGCTGTCCTCATTCAGATGAATATGAAATAAGAGACTTCAATGGCTCTGAACTTCTCATTATAGTCTCAAACTCTAGACTTTGAGACTGTCTGGGGAAAAGGGCTGTAAAAGTTATTGTTCTGCAGCTGGAGGAATCTAACCCCATTTTGAATTTTGAGTGCTCAGGGTCTTCTGAGCTAGGTCCACAGAGACACTCAGAGATATTTAGGCACCCAACTGCTATTTGTCTTGGTGCCTTCATCAAGAGAGATCACAGTCAGCTTGGATGTAAAAAGTATCAGAAAATGAAAGCACCAAGCAATATCAGCCTCTAGAGAGAGAGAAGACAGTTGTTATCTGAAAATTTCCTCCACATTAGATTCTTATTATCTTTCCTTTTGCACCATAAACTGTTCCATGCAATTGTGCTTGGGATCATTCAACTGAAAAGAAAGGCTCCCCTGTCCATCTGCCTGGCAGGCCTGTCCAAAGGTACCTCCTTTTCTCATTCCCTTCCTTGGATCTGGCTGGTGAAGCTTATCAAGCAGAGCGTTACAATATAGTAGCCTCTCCAAACCTCCACAGTCTGACTCTGAATACTGAGACCACTGAAATTGTTGCAGGTTAGCATATGGCACTCCTGCATTTTTTAGTGCCTTGAGAATATTGTTAGGGAAAGACTGAATTTGGCAGCCCAACAGAGACGAGGCTGCCGCACATCCACGTCACAGGTCCAACCAGTAGAGAGACTGAACATGTGTTCCCAGTAGGCACACACACACACACGTATGCAACATACATATTTATATATAGATGTATTCAGATCCATACAGATCACAGACACACAGAGCACTCGCACAAACACAGTCAGCACCAACAGCCTCATCGTGCCCGCTCTCTGGCTGATCAGGGTGAAAGTCTGTCAGTGCAAAATATACACGTATGTATAAAATACGAATCCCCCAGTAGCTGGGCTCAGATGCTCAGTCTGCCCAGTAGCTGCCTGTGGATCCCAGTCTCCCCCATGCTGCTGGCACCTGGACATCGGAGGCTCTGAGGCCGCAGCCCCACTCCAGGGGGGTGCAGGGGTACAGACACCTTGCACACACCATCACACACACACACACACACACACAGAGCGGATCCAGACAAGAGCACTGGCCAGTCCTATTTGCACACAGCTGGCCATTTTATCCCCTTTTCCATCAGTTTTCCCATGTTTGGCTCTCCCAAACCACTTTGTTCCCTCCCTTTCCCACCTTTTTTTTTTTTCTTCCCTAAACATCCCATAATAAGTCCCATTCAATCCCAAAACACTCTTCCTGTGCACCCCATAATGTCTCCCTGGGCAGTGACCCCTGTATGTCCCTGAGGTGCTCCGGAGATGTGGGGTGATGCTCTCCCGGGGCAGCCCTGGCAGGGGCACGTTTCTCCCCTGAAGTTATTTGGGTCCCCCCCTCCCCATTGTTATGCTCTGTGCTCCTCTGTGTGTGTGGAGATGAGCCTTTTATCTCACAACCTGACAAATACCTGCGTTCTGTGAGATTTTTTTGTTGCCTGGGTAGATCCTTCTTTGTCTCCGAGGCATATAAGCTCTGTCATACTCGTTACATGAAGAGCATTGGGGTGAGTAAGCCCTTTCCCTTCATTTTCTTGAAGAATGTCAGGCTCAGACTTAAGCAGTAAATGCTTGCAGCAAGGATGTGGTTCGTGTGGGAAGATGGTGAGAGGAGACCAATCTAGTAAATAGAGTAGGGTGTATCGGGAGAGGCTCTGGGTCATCAGCTCATGGACTTTTAACCATGTGAAAGTCAGCATCCCCGCTTGGCAAAAGGGGGTATTGGTGCTAGCTTTCTCTTGGGGCGTCATAGGCTGTAAGTAATGCTAGCAAAATGCTTCCACAGTTAAGAGTGTCAGACATGCACAATGGGATCTCATTTTTAAGTGCACACAAGATTCAGATTTTCAAGGATGCTTAGATGAAAGATCAGCAGATGCGAAGGAAGATTTTCAGAAGTTTTTATGTATTTCATTCCCATAACTTCAGCAGGAGATAAGCATCTTTTCTTAACTTCAGTTACCACTTATTAGTAGCTTTAGGTATCTAGATGTCTCTGACAACTTCTAGATAGAAAGTTCTTCATTTTAAAAATGAGAACTAAAAACTGTTTCTGCCAGAGCATGTAGGCGTTACGCTGTTGGTATCACAAAGCAATGCTTACCCTTTTTCTAGGGAACGGTTAGTCACATAATTGCTGGACAAACTGCATTTTTAGAAATGAACCAAGACACACTAAACATGGCAGAAGACTTGAGAAGAGACAAAAGCGAAAGCTGTACCTTGCTTTGGGATTCATCCTGAACCCTGTTTTGTCAGCATGGTAGGTGTACTTTAAGACTGGACAGTGGTAAAGCAGGGTTTATGAACGGAAGCATTATTTTCTCATTTTACTACTTCCTGGGTGAATCGAGGAAGGTTGTCCTGGGCATCTGTGGTCATATTTGGTTGATACACCCTGGCGTGCTGTACATTGAGCCAGCTCTGAATGAGGAAGCTGCAGGACCTCAGTTTACCAGCACCAAGCTGGGATGGCCAGTCTGCTCCCGCAGCCAGAACTAGCATCTCTTCAGGCGATGATGCTGCAGTGCAGACACTCAGCTATTCTGGAGCCAATTTAAATCTCTATCTCACAGTGATGTTTTATGCAGAGCAGGCTTATGCTTAGAGGCTGATCCGGAGCCCACAGAAATGGATAGGATGCTTTTGACTGTGCTTCAGCGAACTCCATCTAAATCATGAAACTCTCCCCACCTCACTTCCCTTCCTTGAAACAGGGATAACAACCTTTTCTTAACACAGTACCCGTCTTGCTCAACACAATAAATCCCTAATCATGCAGGGAAGAAGAAAGGAGAGGGGAGGGAAGGGCAGATGGTATCATACTAGTGCAAATAATAAATAATCAGATTAATACCTGCATCACAACAAGAGTTTCATTAGGTGCAGAACTAGGGAAAAACACTGCTGCATTCCCCGGGAGCAAGTCAGAGAGGGACGTGATATAAAGTGCTTCCAAGCCTTTTATTTTCCTTCTTTTTTTTTTTTTTTCCTTTTTTTTTCTTGTTTGTATTTGTGTTATACTGAGGGTAGAGAAATGCGGGAGGGCAAAGGCAGAAAATTATGGTGCTGGAAACCAACTTCTGTGTTTAAAAGATTTTTGTCAGCACCTCACGAGCAGGGTGACCAAATGCTCACATTGTAGGGGTCTTGTTTTTGTGATCCGCATCCATATGTCACACACTTAATCAGGGAGGCACAATCGTGGACTAAAGCAGGCAAATCTGAAATGTCAGTGCTCAGGTAGGAGGAAAGTCCTCTTTCCCCCGACTTCTTTAGCTGAAACGTTGAGCACTTTGCACTGCTATTGCTACTTCTTGGTTGGACTGTTTCTATTTCCGCAGTGTCCTCATGCCTGTCATTGCCTGGACCTGGTTCAATAAACACATTAGCCACATCTGAGAGTACAAATATTTCTTCAGAGGCTTAAATGTCTATTTGAACATGTGATTGCAGTAACTGCACGTGCAGTCAGAGTCAGCTCTGTATACAGCATCACTACTGACATGTCCAAATTTAGGAAGATCACACATAAGAGGAGGAACTACACTGGTGTGAAATGGTAGGGAATACAGGCTGGCTGCGTCGGCGGATCTGCCAGAGGTGGTCCTGTAAGTAACATCAGAGGTTGGGTGGGATTGCCAGTCCCTTGAAAACCCTCCATACAGAGGATGCATGTCACTGTCCAGCATGTAGCTGTGCTTCTCCTGAGCGTGGCTTTCCTCCTGCTTGCTCCTGACCACAGGCTGGGGGTGTCACTTCTTGCCCTGTTGATGTAGCAGTGGCACCGGGATGCTGTGCAGCAAAAGGCCCGTGGTGGCATTTGTTGGCATATTGCAACCCAATAAGTCAGTGTGGAAAACCTCCGTCGTGCCATTCTGCTGACGTTGACCCAGGGACGAGGCATCAGGTTATCCAAAGAAGGGAGTGTTGTTCGGAGGATTCCCCGTTAGCAAACACTGATAAGAGTGGAAATTCAGCTGCACTCCTGAAAAAGGGGCTTTATTCTAGTGCAACTGCTGCTAGCCGATACACGCTTTCACAAACAACATGAATTGAGCAAAGTGAGTATTTAATATGTGAAGGATGATTTATAATGTGCGTTACAGGAAAGTTTTCAGCAAGTCTGAATTCTCTATTAAAAGCTGCTTGCTTCATTACAGAGTTACCAAAATAGGCAAAGAAAATATTCCTTGCTTATCCCAAGACTCCTTAACTCCTGACAATTTTAATAAATCAAGGAACATTTGTAAGTACTAAATGTTAAATGTGTATTCACAGTTAATTTTTAATCAACTAACAACGGTGATGTGTTAATTGAATGCCATTAAGAAACCATAACTTGATGCATTAGCTATTTTCCTATGCAGAGAAACTTTTCCCAAGGCTTTCAGTTGTTGCCCAGGCTCCTTTTGAAAAAAAGTATTTTAAATGTGTTTGGATCTGGACTGTTCAAACCCTAAAATTGAGCCAAGTTCACAGGGTTCACTGAGGTTTGTAGTTTTATGAACCTGAGCTGAATTTTAAACAAGCCTGGGCTAAGTTTCAAGTTATCTTGTGCCTTAAGGTATGACTTACAACCTACAAAGTGATCATGTAGGCTCAACATGTAGACTCCTGGCTTCAGTATGAATTGCTTAATTTTTGGGATGTCAACCCAAAGATGGAAGAGAAACTCAGAAGGATGACATTCACCCGTCTCTGAGACTTGTGAAACTTGCTATTTTTGCATCCACCTTATCAGCTGGCTCCTTCAGTGTGAAGTCAATAGAACTATGCCACTTTTATTCTAAATGAGGACTTGCGCTAAGGCCTTGATCACACATCTCCATGGCTGTAGTGCACTAGCTGAAGAAGTTGCTGTTCCCTGTTCAACCCCATCTATTCACTCCGGCTCTTCCTAGTCTGCCAGATGGACTATTTGTGTTGTCTGGTCCTCTCTCTCTTTAGCGAGAATGAACTGGGTTGGCTTAACTGGTCTAATTAGGAAGTCTTTGCTAACCTGGCTGAATCTGAATGACGATAGGCAGTGTTCACATTAGCAGCTGAGAGCGCAAGTCTCACGGGATGACAACCCCTGGCAGGGCAACTGGGAATGGACAGAGGCTACTCCTTTGGCCAGCTGCAGTACAAATAGAAAAGAAGGCGGTGAAGCCCCCAGATTCCCCCCCCCGTACATAGTCCTTGCATGGGTGCTTCACGTATTTAACTAGGGTCTGAAATAAGTCTGATCAGAAATGCAAGGAGGAAAGGGGGAGGAGAGATGTGAGACAAAAACAGCCAAGTTATAAATATCTCTATTTTTAGATACTCAGATGAAATTTGCTATGGGGGTTTTTAGCGATGGTAATCAGGAGAAGAATGAAGGGCACCAGTAAAGATGATTGAAACCTATCCAACAAAAATAATCTACTGCAGTTGGCTCATTTTCTTTCTGATGTTGTGCTCAATGAAATGAATTTAAACTGTTTATTTTACAATTAACATGCAATGTGCATTTCTGAAGTAATTTATGAGAAACAATTTTCTTTTTATGTGGGTCTGCAGCAGACAGAGAGCAGAGCTTCAGTTCACAACGGCAAGGTGAAGTTCCAGGGAGGGGGAAGGTGCTTTCTCATATACGAAACTTGCCACTTTCCAAAAAAGTTGCGTGCCCTTTCATGGGTCTTTGCCACAATAACCTCAGGGTGCCAGGAACGGAAGCTGGAGGAGGAGGAGGGGTGTTGGGCTCATGGGCACCCGGTTCTTGCAATGTTACAGATAGCATCATCTGCTCCATGAAAGTCAGAGGACAATCAAGGCAGACATTTGCTATTACATTAGCAACAGGTTGAAGCAGATATGTAGGAAACAGTCTGCCTCATGAGAGGCCAGAGCCATACAGAGCTGAATTCCTGAGCAATTTCTGTCCTTTAAAACCAGGTCTCTTCTGTTGTCCCCAGCCGCAACGCAGTGGTCTGTGCGTGACTGGAAGAGGCAGAGGTAACACTGTCCTTTCTCACAGTCTCACCTGTAAAACCCTTTCTGCATGCTGCATTAATAACCATTATCCATCCCCATTCTTCAAAGTGCTGTCAACAGCATGGATGAGCTGATGATCTGGGCATTATCCTGAGATTTTGGAGTCTAAGGTTTGGTTCCTTGCTGTGTTATATATTTCCTTTGTGACCATGTGCACGTTGCCTCCTAAGGGAAATATGCTGGATTGTAAAAGAATCTTGAATCTTGAAGATAAAGTCTTAACAAGAGTCAGTGGCTGGAAGCCAGGCAAATTCAAATGGGGAAAAAGGTGCACATTTATAGTGGAGAAGGGAATTAACTCTCAGAACAAAATACAGAGATGAGGGGAATTCTCTTGCTTTTGATGTCTTCAGTTCAAGACTGAAAAGTAAATGTAGTCAAATACAGATTATGTTTAAGCAAAACCAAATGCCTGGGTTTAGTACAGTTTTAATTGTGTGGCAGTAAATAGCTGATAATAGCTGATGATATGCAAGTGGTTAGACTAGGTGAGCTAATACTCTTTTTCCAGGGCTTACATTCCCTGAGCCTATAAAGTGGAAGAATTTTTGAAGGACTGTGGCCAATTCCCGACTCAAATTAAGCAAAAATGACTCCATGTGAAATATCTGGTATGGAATTCATCTCACCTCACTGAAGTTGACTAAAAGTAAGGCATCTAGTAATTAGTTATCAAGGTTTTTACTAAAGTTGATGGCACACACTGGCACATGCCATGGATGTTTCAGTCTGCCAATAGTGGATACCAGGTAGATAGACCCTCAAGTCTTTCCATCTTTCTCCATCAACTAGAAAGGAGCCTAGATAATGAACTTGGACCTGATGATGATCTTTTAAGTGGATGAAGTTGGATGAGATGAGTTCCAGCCTGTACACTCCTAGCTCATGTTTAGCAGCTGTACTGTTATCTTCACTCTTCTTGTCTCATAACACCTCTCCCTATATTTATCACTGTTGCAAGACAGTCCTACATTTCATATCCACTCCAAAACGACTTTCACTTTACCAAAAGCAAGACTGAGTCTGTGGATTAATTGCCCTCTGAAGATGTTTACCTCTTTCTATTATCTATGATGGAGTCTAGGTGTCTAGCTCAGACTTAAATCATTTTCTGTCCTGAACTGTACAGTGTTGTTAGCAATTGATAAAAACCTGCTGTGTTTCATCCTAGCTGTGCTTGAATTTTAAGAGATGATTTTGCAAGGAAATCTGAGATTCACCCAGATGAGTGGAAAAATGCATATAATGAAAAGAGGAGGGAGAGGAGCATCTCATGTAATCTCTCCGCACCTGGAGTACTGCATCCAGCTCTGGAGTCCTCAGTTCAGGAAGGACATGGACCTGTTGGAGCGGGTCCAGAGGAGGCCACAAAAATGATCAGAGGGATGGAACACCTCTCCTATGAGGAAAGGCTGAGAGAGTGGGAGTTGTTTAGCCTGGAGAAGAAAAGGCTGTGGGTAGACCTTATTGTGGCCTTTCAGTACTTAAAGGGGGTTATAAGAAAGATGGGGGCAGACTTTTTAGTAGGGCCTGTAGCAACAGGACAAGGGGTAATGGTTTTAAACTAAAAGAGGTAGATTTAGACTAGATATTAGCAAGACTTTTTGTTACCATGAGGGCGGTGAAACACTGGCACAGGTTGCCTGGAGAGGTGGTGGATGCCCCATCCCTGGAAATATTCGGGGTCAGATTGGACAGGGCTCTGAGCAACCTGATCTAGTTGAAGATGTCGTTGCTTATTGCAGCGGGGGTTGGACTAGATGAGCTTTAAAGGTCCCTTCCAACCCAAACTATTCTATGATTCTTTGAGTCTATGTAACTTCAGGTGTCAAAAAGTTATAACATTAACATCTGAGGCTAGTCATGGTAGGTCACACCTCTAGAATTGATGTCAGCAGCCTCGGATGCCTGTCTCAAGATGAGGTCAACCACTGTGCAAATCAGACTAAATTCACCAGCTTCAAACACCTTTCTACTGATCTGCACCAGATAAGGAGAGGCGTTGTTTTATTTGCCTGATCAAGGAATTTGGAACTAGGGACCAGATTCAACTTCTGGCTTTTCAGCCAGAGTGCTAAATAAGAAGTAATCTTACATTGGCTGCTTAGGCAGGGGATAAAATAGGCATCTCCAGAGGGTGATTCAACCCAAAAAAGATCAGAGTCACCTTCTCAAAGAGTATCTTCCTCTCTTTCTCAACTACAGAGAAATTCAAGGGTGACCAAGTCCTAAGTTACAGCTATTAACTAAATATATAAAATTAGAGAGGACGAATCTGTGCTGACAAATCTTAAAAACCAATCCAACTGGAATTTTGTTCTGCATCCTAGTTATAATTTTGTTGACATTGCTGAAACCAAGATGTATTTTAATGTTTATTCAAATCTCTCCATGTAAAGATATTTATGTATTCACCTGTAGATATTTATATGTTTATTTATATGAATATTTATATACTCATATAGATAGTCATATAGATCTCTCTGCCAAGCAATTCTCTCATTAGGTGCCATCAAAGAAGAGCAGTATTTCAAAAAGAATAATTTGGGATTTGGGGAAAGTTTTCATGAGGTAGCAGTTTAGGCCCCAATCCTGCAAACGCTTTCTGTATATTAATAGCATTACAGCGCAATTCATGGTAGCAATTATGTAATTAACTTTATCTATATAACACTAGACCTCATCATGCTAGCTAAGCCACATATATATGGTATTCAGCTATAAGTCAACTATAAGTCATATTGAGGAAAATCATAAAAATATACCACCAGATGGACTCCTCTCTTGGTGTGGAAATTTCCAGTAGCATTTTGTTGTGGTTGGGCATGATATTTTTGTTGCATTTATTGACTGGTCATCCTTTTGCTATCTGAGGTAGCAAATGATAATCCAGCGTATCTGCTGACAGAGACATTTAAACGTTGTCTGTTTATGAACCTCCACGATGTTTTCCATTTCAGAATTTTAATTGATGCTCTCTCCTCCAGGCAATCATCTCTGCAAAACTCTCCACAGCTTCAGCCTTAAGTTTCCAGACTGCCCCTAGGAATGGACATGTTTCTCCACCTGGGTGACCTCTGCAAGAAGCAAGAAAGCAGATTTCCAAACCAATTCTCTCATCTTCTCTGCCACCTCACTTCAGCTCCTCTATGGTCTACAAAGGAAGGGCAAAACTCCTTCTTCCAGTCCCTGACATGCAGTTTCTTTTCCTCCAGCATTTCTCTGCTCCTCAGCATCAGATCTTTTCTCATTGTAGAACATGCTTTCATGGCAGCCATATGTGCCTAGAGCTCATGCAGCTCCTTGAGCAGAGCAGTCTGCTTTGATTTCCTCACTGAACAGGAAGAGGCATCTGGCTCTACAATGAGGGAAAAAAAGTTAAGCAACCGCTTGTTGGAACATCGAGAGAGGACGAGATTTGCATTTCATCCCCAAACTAGCTATTTTGGCCTCAGGTATAATCCTCACTGATGCTATCCTGCTTGTGTTGACGTAAACCCAAACCACAATGCATTTGGAAAGGGGGGTATTTTCTACCCCCAAAATGAACAGTGGAAGTGTAGCTTGCTGGATGTCAGAAGGGAGATCAGGAGCACAGGAACAGCAGGAGCNCACCTAACAGTATGGGTATTTTCCACAAAGCTCAAGGTCTTTCATTTGTGGAATAGTACAGGTATGCTGATGGCAAACTTTGATTATACCTAATCCTCTTTTGTCTGCAGGGGAATAAATCAGGAGGAACATTAAGCAAACAGCAAAGGAATATCTTTTTTTCTGAGGAACATTGTGCTGTATATTCCTTACCCCAGAAAAGTCAGGGATAAGCAGATTTTACCTTCGTTTGCATCTTCACCCGGAAAGCTGTGGATAAACCGCCAGGTCTCACTGCCCCTGATGGGAAGAAGGAAAAATGTCTCTTCCTTGTATTAGATTTTCTAATATTGCTTGTCTGACAAAAGTTATTTTGTCCTGGCTTCGTTCCAGTGAGATGAAGCTTGGGTTCATTATGAACTCTTTTCCTGTGCCCCTTATTCTTTGGCAGTGATATTAACAGATACAAAATACTGTGGTTTGGATTTAAAAATAACCTTCTGTTTTCATCCACCTTTCATGCTTGAAAGGAAATTTGTAAATTGTCAAGTTGACTTAATTTTTCCTCTGGACTTGCACCTATTTGCTGTAATAAGAATATCCCCCTTGGGTTTCACTCATCTCCAGTGTGTGGCAGGAAAAAGGGATTAGGATTGTATTTGTCTTCTTTCTGAAGCCAATACCCTTTCAGCAAGTCTGCTATCAGTTCTGGCTGCCAAAACAGCATCTTAATGCCTTACCTGAGGGTCAAGTATTTTATATTAAGTTAACTTTTGCCTCTGCTGACTTTCAGGATTTTATTTACTTTGGAATCCTCACTCCTTATGGAGCTTACTATTGTTTTATGTGCACTCAAACCTGTATTATGCTCTTTGGTTCCTCCTGCTAACCCGGCAAAGAAATGGGGAAGGAGTCTTGGGGCTTCTTCTTCCTCCAGTAATGGCCCATTTTAATGAGTTTATCCTCTGATTTGGAGAGACTCTTAACCCTTTGGCACCAAGAGATGGGATTTCTTGACACTAAGTGCTCTGCAAATGCATTTTTGTCAGAGCTATGGACCATTGGTACCTGGGGGGATTTACACAGTACTTAGCAGTCCCATTTATTTGCAATACAAAACAATGTTTTGTTTACAGCATCCTTCTCACAGGGCATTAATCATAAAGCACCTCATTCCAGCTGCAAATTGTCAATAATCCAGGGGTTTTTTTGCTCATTTTTTGTCACGGTATAGAAGATCTCTTATGTCTTGTGTTAAGAAGAAGGATGTGCCTGTGTGAAGTTCTGTGTGGAGTTTTTTCCAAGGTGACTTGCAGTTTTGGGAGGTTTGTAAGTTCTAGCTCACAGACTGCTAGGTGTACATAAACTGGATGGGCACTGTTACCCATCTCTAACCATATAGTACTGTCATAGGTTGTCAATGAAATGTCTGTCACAGTAATTCAGAACTTGACCATCAAAAGGGCAAAAATTTCTAGCAGCAAACTACTGACATCTATTGTTTTACCTGAAAAATCAACTATAAACTATTACCTACCATAGCAGTTATCTGTTGTGCTAGAGGACATAAGACACAGTTGAGCAGTCATGATTTCTTCCAGGGGAAGGCTGAGTTTTACTTTCCTTCTGGCCAGTCAATTGGAATATTTTCCTGGTATATAGAATCACTTCATCTACTGATCTAAAATATGTCAATACATTAGGTAGATAGGTCAATGTATTTTAATATTTTGTGTCTATCATTTTGTCAATGGATTAAATAGAATTTTCCAAGT
>WAAD01002233.1:1574-15396 GCA_013389945.1 Fregata magnificens
ATTCATTACAGTACTTCACTTAAATTACTGCATTTAATGGCTAGAAATACATCTCCTGCATTTGAAGCATATATATTCAACAAGAAAGATCTGCTGAAGAGCTCAGCTCAGCTCAAATGCTGCAGGAGAAGAAAGTTAGGATGAAGTACAAAGGTATGTTAGATAACTTACTGCCACTTATTACTCTTAACAACTTCATATGATGAATCATTTTTAATGGCTTCAGCTAATTTTCTAATTTAGATTTGAGTCTTGCAGTGGAGTGTGAGTGCAGAGATCTTTCTCTGTTGAAGAATCAGAACCTTGTTTGTTGGATTCAGTCCCTTTTTGATAGAAGTGATGCTCTGATTTGTAGTAAAGCTTCTTTAGATTCTTTTGGCACAGACATCTTTGTGTTAAAAACATGCAAGAAACAAGAGTTATGATTTTGGTTTGCTATGCCAGGCAAATTGCTATGGTTGACCTAAATATAAAGCAGATTAATTTTATCCCAAAAGTTGGAAGAGTCACTTAGTTGTAATTTCCACCAGAAGCTTTCTTTTTCTTAAGGAGCAAGCCAAAAGCCTCTGAACTTAATGGGAAAACTCACATGGAGTTCAGTGTGCTTTGAATCGGAGACTGGATGAACCTGTCTCTGGAAAGAATTCTTAAGCAGTGCTTAATCCTGTGCTCAGGACTATAATGAGCCATGAAAGTACAGTTAAGAACTTTCTCCCACTCTTGGCCACTCCTCTGATAAAGAAGATAGAAAAAACGTATTGAGATTAAAAGATGATCTGCAAAGATCAGTCATCTGATGCTGCTTAGGGTGCAGTGGGATGCAACCACATCCAAGTAGTAGCAGCTGGAGAAAACGGGAAAATATAAAGCAGCACTGTATTAAATGGTAACAGAAATTCTGGTATTATTAAATTTGAAGTATGTATATATTTGTAACCTAAGATGAGACCAAGAAATTACATAGAATATATCAAATTTAATATATTATGAAAGCTCCAGGCACAATATTTGGTTCTCAGCATCAGAATCCACAATATTGAACTGACTGAGAACTTCAGCCTTTCCTCCTCTTGAAGTGTAAAGCTGAGATTTCAGTTCTGAATGCACACACACACACACAAATACACAAATCTTCATGGTATTTGAATTTGGGGCTTTGATCTGGGATACATCCTAATACAGAGAAAACACTTCACTTTTTTAGTGAGTCTACAGAAGTTACCCAAAGTAGCACCTGAAAAATTGCAGCAGGTTCTTTGATAAGAAAGTAGAACTGGGAAAATAGGTAGTTTGTACATTCAGTGTGTGGTTTCAGTGAACCTCTGCATCGGTTATTCCTTGCTGAGCATGGTGATTGCTCTTCCAGTTACTCATAGGTCAGATTGCTCCAGAACCATGAAGGCTGCCATTTGTAATGAAAATAAATGGCTCTAATTTGTTTGACATGTCAGCCTGCAGGCTCTTATTATTTCGCTGCTCCTCAGTTATCCACAGACTATTTTCTCTTCTTGCCTTCCATCCCTTTTATGAGTTGATATGGTATTTGTGACAGAAACCAAGTTAGTAGGTTAAACTGTTTTTGCATTGGCTATTAAGAGATGAGATCTTTATTGTTTCAATTTGTCTCTCTGTAACTGCTATTAATAGGTGAAATTCAGCTGCTTAAACTTAGGCATCTAGACCATTTTACATGTCATAAGACAGCAGAGGCATAGGAGAGCGTAGGACTGGAAGATACAACATAGCAACCGGAGGCCAGGCAGGTTATAGCAAATCATCTGAAGTGGCACTAGAAGCGTGGTTTAGGCAGCTGAAGCCCCATTGATTTTTGCTTCTTTTTCTTCACTTCCTTTGTATTACTTTGGCTTTTATATATTGTAAGAAAGTCAATAAATCAAATTAAATGTGAATGCTGCTGCCATAATTAGTTTTTCCTGATTTGAAACATCTTCTTAGTTTCACTGCATGGGCTTGTTAATGACAGCTCACAACCCCACGTGTCGATAACAGCCCCAAAACATGGGTAAATCCTGGCATATGCTGAATCAGGGAGCATATAGATCTATTGAACTGGGAGAAGGTGCATTGTCTGTTGTTCTCCTACATACCTATGCATCAGTGCAGGTGCTGGTTAGTTCCAGACAAATAAAACCTTGTAAAAATCGTGGCCCAATCCTTGCAGGCAATGATGTCTCCCCACCTGCAGTGCTGAGGTGTTTGCACTCCAGGGATTCATCATGTTCTAGACCTGCACTTTGTTTTCTGCAGTGCAGATCACACATCTGCTTGTCAGTATTTCTCAGTTATTATTAACAAAGATTCCTCCCTGTCTCTTTACAAGTGGCACTGTTGTCTGGTTGTCTCGGTAAAATCTATACATGTACCAAACATGGGTTATTGGGGTTTTTTTGGGCTGAAACATATTAAGCTCTCTCCTGGCTTTCAGGTGTTTGAAAAACTGCATGGAAGCTAGAAATATCAGCAATTAAACATCCTGACAGATGACATTATGGATACATGGAATACTATGAAAGAAATTTTCTTAGACTATATAGGTGTTAAAGAGGGTTTGGGGTTTTTTTACATTTTTAATATTGTTTAAAATGTGCAGACTCAGGGGGCTAGATAAGCAGAAAGGTTAGGGCTCCCAAGGCACTGACACATTGGATGGCTATTGACATATTAATGTGCACTGTACAGAAACACCCACACTGGAGACTGTTGAGAAGAACTCTTTCTACTCATTTTCTTCATTAAAGAAGTGTTTCTATAACTATACACCCTCAGCACTCCCATTCTTTGTGTGTGTGTAAACTTGAACACCTAACATAAATACTAGGTTCTGGTTTGGACGCCTAGTACTCTGGAAATTAGATATTGGACTGTCAAAATCTAGTATTGGGTCAGGTTCTTTCTCTTCTTAGGCCTTTGAACCTGCATCAATGTACCTACAACACCTGTGTAATACTACAGCAATGCTGCAGTTGGCAGGACCCATGCGGGCTTTTGCCTGCAGGACCTAGTGACTGACATCGCTTCAGTGGTAGCTCTCAGGCATACATTAGGGGCTAAAACACAAAAGCAGCAGCATATCTCTGCTGAGAATAATTTTCTTTCCTTCTAATGAGGAGTGGTAAAAGATCTGGGACTGACTACTTTGTGCTGCAAGCCTACACTGACTCTAACTGAAATACAGATACCTTTGCTGTAAAAGGTAAAAATGGTAAATGAAACAAAAGACATGTATGTACACAAATGGAGACTTTTGAAAGACATAGAAAAGTCCCCTTTAAAAAAAAAATAAAGGCCAGCTGCAATAAAGCATTTAAAAATTAACGATCTTGTTTTCTGGATGCGCATCCAGAGAAATGGATAAGAATCTAGAATCCCAAATCAGGATTTGGGATTTCTCTCTCTAAGAACATGGTATATACAGAGTATGGTCATCTTATAATGGCACCTGGAGCAGTCAGGGTATAGAGCTGGCATGGCATAGAGATAACCAGAAGGAAATTGTAGCTCAGACTCAGAAGTCCTTCCTCACAGTTAAGTGCCTTAAATCTTACGTCACAGGGTTAGAGTTAGAGGGGCTCAAATTCTTTCCAGATTATTTCAGCTCACCAGAGAAGACTTGGGGTGGGGAGCAGGAGTAGAAAGTTTGGTGCATTAGCATCTGAACATGCATTAATTGCTGAGAAACAGCATACATTACACTGGCTCCTCCCCATCTACTTAATTTGATGCTCAGTCTGAAAATAAATTCTGTGGGACAAAGCAAACTCAGCTGACCTTTAGGAGCATATAGCATTTCATTATTTTCTCTTGATGTGTAAAGCTTTATTTTTCAGACTCTAATGCGACAGCATGGCTTGCCCCCAACAATCAGATGAGCTTGTCTTTTTTTGTGAATGGCAGGAAGGTAAGTATTTAAATGCTCTTTTTTTTTTTTTTTTTTTTTTNTTTTTTTTAAAAAGCAGTGCTTTAATGTTTACTGTTTATATTCAGGAAAGCCGTTATTCTGGAGCAACAGTTTATTCATGGATAATCATCTCTTGTCTTTGATCTTCCTTATAGCATCCTGCTTTCTACCACAGTTTTTACATAGTCTGAGTGACTTTGTATCACCCCTCATATCACAGAATTTTTAGAAGTATAATTAGTTAGCTGTTTACTAAAACCTTATACTAGTATGCTCCTAAAGTTGATGTAGCTAGAGTAAACACATCACTAGTAAAAGAATATCCTGCTTACTGATATAGTTTCAGTAATTAATCAGAAGAAAACAAGTAGTTAATTTTTTTCTGTTCTTGATGCCAAAAGCTCACATTTCATTTTCTAGGACATTTTGTCACGTTTTCTTACTTTGCAGGTCAAGTGAATAAGAATTCCTATTAACAAACACGTCACCCAAAATCTATTATAAGCTGAAATGAAGGGATTTTATTTCTTTGTTAAAAAACCAACCAAACAACCAACCAACCTTGCTATGTATTTTTCTAGAGATATTTTTCAGGTTTTTAGGTCAACATTTTTATACTCTAGAGAGAGGGTACAGGCTTTTTATTTAACCAGGTGAATTAAGGAAAAGTAATTCAATTTTCTTCTGTCAGTTATGCTTTACCTGTTATTACATGCCAACTGTGCTTAAAGGCATACTCTGAAACCTTATTTCACTCCACAGTTCCAGATAAATTCCTGAACTAGTTTGTGTTGCCTTACACCTGGTAAATTGGAGCATGCTGCTGGTATAGCAGAACTGTTGAGAGAAGCCTGAGGTTCAGTCTCTTTTCATTCTGCGGCAATGGGTCCTAAAAAATGTTTTCAAAGTTGTTTGTATTATCTTGTCTCCAACAAGATGAAGCATGCATATGTTGATACAGCAACATTTTTGAGACAAAGATAAAGCAAGGCCTGCATAAGCCCCACTCATACACATTCAACTTCATTACATTGAAAATATACTTAGTTATCTATCCTCCCTGCTCTTCTTATACTAAGGTTTTCCTCTGCTTTTATGCTGATGGGTCTCTGCAAATGAAAGGGTTAATATCAACTTCAAGGAGGTAAAAATACACAGAATTCTCACACACATAAGTCCATGGCTTTAAAATGAAGGGATTTCTGATTCATGCTCATAAGAATCAACAAAGGATCTAGTCCAAAGACACTTTTGTTTCTACTTTTGTCCATGCAGTGCTTACTCAGCCTCTCTTCCCTTTCAGTTCTCTGAGTAAACTATTATTTCTATTACTTTAAAAGGACATATTTGACCAATACTGCCTGACCCATTCATTTATCTGCAGATTGTGATCAAGTGATAGGATCCTGTTGCTGAACAAACACACCATATTAATCCACAATCACTGCATTTCAACATCATAGTTAATACTTGAGAGACGGTTATATTAGATTCCTCTCTCACCCATAATCTCTTCTTTCATTTCATAACGTAGGCAATGGAGAGGCAGGCAGATCCCAAAGAATTGCCGCTGTATTATCTAAGAAAGAAGCATATCCTTTTTTTGAACTTTGCCTTTGAGTTCTATAATTCTGTAAATTACTGCAACTGGGGATTAAGATGATTTGTTTACTTTTCTTTGGGAACCAACGTAAACAGAACAATAAGTAGAAATAACACAGCTCACCTTGTATTTGTTCTCGGCAGAGCAATCCAGTGCTGTATGTGCATAGTGTGTGTTAGTTACACGGGTATAACATTGTAAAGTTTGAGTGTCACTTTTCTAAACACTGCCCAAATCTTCTTTACAGCTTCCCAAAGCACTAAAAACCTTTCAGTGCATTTGTAATGAAAATAGTAACTAAAGAAATCAGTACAGAACTGCTTCTACAGTAAATAATTTATTTAGGCTCCAGTTTTTCAGAGCTTTGCATAAGCTTATTTTATTATGTTATTATCTTTATTTTCTGTCTTTTAAGACTCTTCAAGTTGCTAACTGCTGTCAGGGCTCTATTGACTTCAGTGGCTGCTATCCCAGTTAAGAAGCTGCCATGCAGGTTATAAAGTTAAGCAAGTGTGTTTAGCTTTGCTGTTGAGAATCTTCTATGCTGGAAGAAAAACATTAATTTAAGGATTAACTGGAGAAGGGCAGTAGTGGAAAGTAATTTATTAGCTGCAGCTTTTTTATTAGCTTGCATTGTGCGTTGTCCAAGCATTCAGTGGAATAATTAGCGTCTCTTTAACAGTCAAGCAGTGTGATATGGTTAGTCATATACTGATTACCAGTGGGAATGCACCAGTGGATAAAATTGCACTGGGTTTAAAGAAATCTAGAAACATGGTGAAATCAGATGGAAGACATCATCTAGTACCTAAGCAAAATGGATGCAAATACACACACCCAGTGGGAAGAGTAATAGGACTATGTATCATTCTGAAAAGGAGCTAAAATGAAAGGAAATGGTAGATTCCACTGGACTGCAGGGCACTGCGACTCCAGAAGGAGGAGATTGTGATCTGAGGGTGGAGCCTTTATACTGAGGCACATAATGGAGGGAGTCCTTCCATACAGAATTTAGGTGTGTGCACTTGGGTATTGTGCTCCTTTTTAAATTACTATACTCCTTGGATGTTCAGGAAGCAGTACTGGAAACATACTGAGATCTGCTGGTACCATTTTGCAAATGCAAGATACAGATAATTATGTGTAAGGATTAGGAAAGTATTATGAGTAAGGCTAATATGAAGACCTATTGCTATATTTGTTCAACCCATCCCACTTACAGGGTCCTGATTTCAGTCTTTTGGGAATTTACCAGGTATTGACTGTAGAGACTGAAAAACTCTGTATTGGAAGTCTGCCTCACACTCATTTCTCTCTCTGTCCTTACCCTTCTCATAGAATCATAGAATCATTAAGGTTGGAAAAGACCTCTAAGATCATCAAGTCCAACCATCAACTAACACCACCATGACTCCTAAACTAGGCCCTGGAGTGCCACGTCTACACCTTTTTTGAACGCCTCCAGGGTTGACGACTCCACCACCTCTCTGGGCAGCCTGTTCCAATGTCTAACCACTCTTTCAGTAAAGAAATTCTTCCTAATGTCCAATCTAAACCTCCCCTGACGCAACTTGAAGCCATTTCCTCTCGTCCTATCGCTAGTTTCTTGGGAGAAGAGTCCAGCACCCGCTTCCCTACAACCTCCCTTCAGGTAGTTGTAGAGAGCGATAAGGTCTCCCCTCAGCCTCCTCTTCTCCAGACTAAACAGCCCCAATTCTCTCAGCCACTCCTCATAAGACTTGTTTTCTAGACCCTTCACCAGCCTCGTTGCCCTTCTCTGGACACGCTCCAGCACCTCAGTGTCCTTCTCGTAGTGAGGGGCCCAAAACTGAACACAGTACTCGAGGTGCGGCCTCACCAGTGCCGAGTACAGGGGCACGATCACTTCCCTACTCCTGCTGGTCACACTATTCCTGATACAACCCAGGATGCCATTGGCCTTCTTGGCCACCTGGGCACACTGCCGGCTCATGTTCAGCCGGCTATCGACCAGCACCCCCAGGTCCTTTTCTGCCGGGCAGCTCTCCAGCCACTCTTCCCCAAGCCTGTACCGTTGCATGGGGTTGTTGTGACCAAAGTGCTCATCTCTTTATGTGCTCTATTTTCATCTATCTTGTACGTATTTTCTTGCCTCTGGAGTTACCTGTTCAGAAGATCCCTCCAATTCAGCACATGCACATAAAACAAAGGAGAGTCAAAAGAATATAAAGAAAAAATAACTTTTGAATGTTGTAATTTTTTTTTCTTTAACCATCTCTTTTACAGTCCTTCTCTCAGGTGCAAAATATGGCTGTGGAGTAGGAGGCTGTGGTGCCTGCACTGTGATGATATCCACATATGATCCAGTTGCCAAGCAGATACAGTATCCTCGCGCTGATATTTGGAAATAGTAATTTAGTGTTTTGAGAAAACTGACATTCCCTGGGAAATACTTGGTTTCTTTCCATTTAGATGGATTTTGGGGAGTTCTGGTACATATTTAAAAGCCCTACCTATAGCCTTCCTCTACAAAGGTGATTACAGGGTTGGCCTCACTATCATGCAGTAACAGAGATTTAGACCCTCTCTTCAATCTTTGAAAAAAACCCAAACCAAACCAAAAACACAACACCAAACCCCCCAACTTTCTGCGGAAATTATGTTTTTAAATTGTGTTCTTTATGATTTGAGATTTCATCAGCCCTTTTGTCATCTGCCTCTCCTGACTCTTTTGTGCTTATTTGAGGATATGTCGCTGTTAATAAGTCTTCACTAGATGTTTCACGTAACCATTGATAAAATCTCCATGGACTTCAGCAATAGACACATTACATTGTGATTGCACAGTTTTGCCCACAGCAAAGTTAGGACTTCTACTTTCTTTTTCACCCTGGCTCTTGAAATTTTGTTCCATTAGAAATGCTGTGCCTGACTTCATCACATCTAGCTCTACGCTTTGGGTTTCAACAAAATATGTAGTGCTTTTTTTTTTTTTTTTTAACTTAGCCTTCCACTTCTTTAATTAGAAAAGCTTATCACTTAATGCCTAAGTCCCAGCTGTAGAAGCAGGATGCATACTCTCACGGTCCAAGGGCAGGATTTTGTATGCTTGCATATCCTTCTCCTCATGTCTTTCTGCTCAGTCTGAGCATTTCTAGATTAGCTGGAGTATATATTCTTAGTTTCCTCCTCCATGGACCCATATGACAAAGCTATTTAACACCACAGTTCTCCTTCACACCTCAAAGACATCATCCTGCCAACTCCTGCCCTCTCCCCATATGCTCACTGCATGGTGCTGCTGTCACTACTGTGGAAGGGGTTGGAAGCATAAAAACCAGGATTCATCCAATTGAGGCGAGAGTAAGCTGGACTGTGTAGGGCTGCAAGATAATGAGATTTTCCTGTCCTATTTCTGTAATGAAGCTGAGATCTGTGAGAAGGTGCTGTGAGTGTATGCAATGCAGAGTCTCTGAAGGGATTCTAGAAACTCTGAATTTTGTTTAATCTTTTTAGATGAACAGGTGTTTTTAGGAATTAACACAGCAATTGCTGGGTTGTGATTGGCCCTGTATGGAGCATGGAAGGAGCTCCTCCTAACGTACTACCATGCAGGGAGCACATCACAATCTCCACAACGCAGGGCTCTCCAACCATATGCCATGTAGGATGCCAGCTTTCGGAAGGGGAGGGGGAAGAACAGAGAGCATCAGTCAGTTTACTTTAGTCACCAGCATGGCATCTGGCCATCTCATTGAGGACAACATACTGCATATGTTGTAGTAAGGGATGAATGACTCCAGTCAGGCAACCAGGCTGACAGGTTTTAAATCAGACAAGTTTTCCCTGTGTGCCAGAGATTTCCCTTGGATTAGGTCAGCTCTTCACTTCCTCCACTCTGGCTTGTCCCTGAAAAGCACAGTCTGACCACAGAGATTTAAGAATGTTTTCTAAACATTCTCTTTTTTCTCGATACTATTTTCCAAGGGTCTTGACTCCGGGACTGGTCTGTGCTGAAGCTCTCCTTGAGGAGATTTCTGTGTTCTGTCCTTCATGGTTAGAAATATTTAACATATGACTGATGTCTAAACTGAAAGTCTTGGGCCTTATTCTGTTTTTGTATCAAGGAATTAGGATCATGAGGGTCTAAACTGGAGCAAGTATTATCCTTTAACTAGGTGATTGTTCTGAGCATTTTCCTCATGAATGGTCATAGTGGGATAGTCAAAATGCTACTACTAGCCTACAGCCGTGTTGTGGTTTAACCCAGCAGGCAGCTAAACACCACACAGCCGCTCGCTCACTCCCCCCCGGTGGGAAGAGGGAGAGAATCAGAAGAGTAAAAGTGAGAAAACTCATGGGTTGAGATAAAGACAGTTTAATAGGTAAAGCAAAAGCCGCATGCACAAGCAAAGCACAACAAGGAATTCATGCACTACTTCCCATCGGCAGGCAGGTGTTCAGCCATCTCCAGGAAAGCAGGGCTCCATCACATGTAACGGCTACTTGGGAAGACAAATGCTGTCACTCCAAACATCCCCCCCTTCCTTCTTCTTCCCCCACCTTTATATACTGAGCATGATGCCACATGGTATGGAATACCCCTTTGGTCAGTTGGGGTCAGCTGTCCTGGCTGTGTCCCCTCCCAGCTTCTTGTGCACCTGGCAGAGCATGGGAAGCTGAAAAAGTCCTTGACTAGTGTAAGCACTACTTAGCCACAACTAAAACATCTCCGCATCATCAACACTGTTTCCAGCCAAATCCAAAACATAGCCCCATACTAGCTACTATGAAGAAAAGTAACTCTACCCCAGCCAAAACCAGCACAAGCCGATAGATGACGTACCCGAAGATGGCTATTCAGAAAGCCAGTGAAACCATATCCTGGATTCAGGGCCTGTTATGTTTTGTTCTAGGAAAGGCTGGCCAAATACAATGGCTCCCAGTGTGGCTTCTGCACCCCTGGAATGGTGATGTCCATATATGCTTTACTGAGAAACTATGTGGAACCTTCCATGGAGCAGGTTATTTCTGCTGTGGATGGTAGGTTTCAGACAGTAAATTGTAAAAAGTGTAATAAAGGGATAAATGTTTGATTGCCAAGGTCATAAGTATGATTTGACTCAAAGAGCAGTAGATGATGTTCCAAAGTGGTACTTTGTCATAGCCATGGTGGTTTAAGGACATCTTAAAATCATAAAAAGGTGGTTCACACTGGAGACTTCAAATGGGATACACAGTGGCATTTAGTGCTGGCTAAATATTTCTGAAAATCCCTGCCATTGCACAGGATACAGGCCAATTATAGACAGCTACACAACTGTTGCTAGGGTAGGTCAATATTTTCAAATGTGTTTCTTATTTTGGGACAGTTGATGGCATCTGAAAAGGCTGAGCCTCCCTGAAGTACCTGCCTGGAATCTAGCTTCATCTGGAAATTCTTTTTGGTTGACTCTTTGGAAAATCTGGCTCTTTTTGGTTTTAAATGTGCTGGGCACTTACACCTGCCTCTGACTTCAGGTTTATGTGTACCCTTGCAATGCACTTAAGAATCCTTTGTGTCAGTTCCAATTACTTGATCCAGGCACCACTGAAGGAATTTTGAGTTTTTTCCATTTACTTTATGGGTACCTGGGTACCCAAAGGAAACTCATTCCTAGGGGCCCTACGGTTTAAGAGGTCTCCTGGAGCAACTTCAAGTGACTGAACAAATCTGCTTTGGAACAGGAAGAATCAAAATATTAATTTACAAATAAATCACAAAGCTGCCTCATTGCTTTTATAGAATAGGATATGATCTCTTTAGAAGCCAACATGCTGCCAACTCAGAGGAACTGGGCAATGTTGGTTGGATCAGGAAGAATGTGTGTGTTCATCTTCTATGGGAGGTCAGGTAAGTTACATTAGATTTTTTTTCATTACCTCCTGTTTGCATTATAAAATTTGTAGAAAAGGGCCATCTTGAACTATGGCAGCAGCTACTTTTCTGTCCTTGGGCATTTAGTCCAGACTGAACTCCGTGCTCTGTGCTCTCAGTGCTGCAGAAAGGTTGCACAAGCATATCTGCATTGCTGTGTAGTTAGAATGCAGACAGGTTTGACCTATTTAGTGACATTTTCCAGTGAGAGTGTGGATCTCTACTATTAAACATTTAAGTCTACTTTGTTTTGTGAGGAAGAAAACTGTTGATCAGAGACACCTTTCTTTAAAAAGCTGGTCTTGATGTGGAGTTGAACTCCCTTAACAGAAGTTCTGCAGCCATCGGCATGGCTTGTTTCTGTGTGCTTGAGACATCAACTCTGAATTTCTGAAGATGAAACAAAGCTATTTCTGTGCAATGTCAGTTTGTACGTGTAAAGCCTTTCATAAGCATTACTGTGTGTTAGTGGCTCCAGGATCTTCAGGGAAGAAGTGTCTCATTCTTCTGCATTCTGTAGTATATCTTGGTATTGCTTCAAAATACACATTGTTTTATTCTCACTCTACATATGCACACTCTAAAATCACAAGTCACACAATTATTATATATAAGGGTACACAGGGAAACACATAATGCCTTCAGAAAGGTCCTCCATTCCCTGTGTGCATCTCAGAAGTTGTTATCTTCATCTACCTGCAAGACAGAAGAGGCCATAGTGCCCTAATATGACTCCATCTTGCTTCGTGATGAGGAATTGAACTCCGTGGATAAATTTCCTCTGACTGAAAAACTTTAAGGAGCCTCCAAAATAAAATGTCTTTGGCGATTGGAGGAAAACTTGTTTTGACAGTGAAAAACCTTAGAGCCCCAAGCAGTGTAACTGGATGTGCATGTAGGTTTGTGCATGTGTGTATTGTCTTTGCCCCTTTAAGAACTGAAAATTATTGGCCAGCTGCTGCCAAGGTTGTTTGAAGAATGAATCTGGCAATGCTGCAGTTGCCAGTTACAAAACAGCACTTACTTTGGGTGCTCTCTTATTTGGCTTTCACTGATTTGCATTCCTTGTAGTTGCTTTCATCCAAGTTAAATAGCTTGTGCCTAATTATTGTGAATATCAAGGGAGAGCCAGAATTTTTTGCCATTTCATCAATGGAGTCAGTCCGTAGACTAGGTCAGCCAGAGCCAGATCTTATAGTTACCATGGCCGCGATCTATTCAGAGTGCCCAGAGAAAATGACTTTTTGGGGAAGGGATAAGAAACTTCAAACTAGGATATGTCAATCTCTTTTCCTATTCAATATACTTGAGACCTGTTGCTATCTGGTCTGATAAGATTTTTGATTCTGAAAATAAATCAGTGAGGCAGAAAAAACTAACCAGTGCTGCTAACACGGCATATCCAGAGTCTCCTTTCATGTAAGCTCCTGAAAGCTCAGAAGATGCATAGCCTCACAAGAGGCCTCAGCAGAAAAAAGACATCTGTAAACCAGTAGAAAAGTTAATTTTTGTGGTGTGCTGTCAGCATTCAGTTCTTGCAGCGCTTATGCAAGGGTGGAGAGGCTCTCCTTAAGCAGAAAAGAAGTCTTTCTGATCAGATGGACTGCTACATTGCTTGTTGTCATGTCGAACTCTCTCTGACAGAAAGCCCAAAGGGTGTCTTTCAGAATCATCAGAGCAGGAGAAAGGAAAACATAAGGCTAATCTTCTCCTACCACTCATTTAGTGTGTCTCTTACCAAGTCATTTAGTTGATTCTCGTCTCAGTTTCTCAGGCAATAATATAGTTATGATAAAAGCTCAGCATTGTACAGCACTTCAGGAACCTCAGATGAAAAGTTCTGTTAATGTCTCACTGTCTATCATGACACAGTGTCCTAGTTATCAATATGGGGGTTTATACTGACATTAGTAAAAATTACCAAATCTTTGTCATTTCCACCACAGAGAATGGCTCAAGAGCAGCAAAGAACTCAGATTTTCCATGGCAAGAGAACAACATGGATTTCTCCCACTAGCCTGAAGGATCTTCTGGAGCTGAAAGCCAAGTATCCAAAGGCACCCCTGGCTGTGGGGAACACCAGTGCGGGTACGGAAGGACAAAAGATCTTTTGACGCAGGGATTACATTATGCAGTAGGCACATAATCTTGCATTTTATCTTCTGAGGATCCTAAATGTATTCTCTCACCGCAANTTATGGATGTTGGGGGTTTTAATTTTATAAATTGTCAGTATACTTTTTTTTGAGGGAGTAATCAGTCAGGAGGAATTTGGTAAGAATATTTCCTTCACTGTTGGGACAGTAAAGGCACAGATCAAAAGAGAACCCTCTGGGTCTTCTAGTTATCTGTATATTGCCCAGTAAAGGGCATGGCATTTGTTTAGTAATATACCCCCATGAAG
>WAAD01002234.1:0-40797 GCA_013389945.1 Fregata magnificens
CAACCTTAATGATTCTATGATACTATGATTCTATGTTTCACTGGTATTAATTGGAACTGTAATTAATTATAACCTTTTGAGACAACTCTTTTACTGTCCAAAAAAGTGGGCAGGAGAGGCAGTGCTGCAGGAATGATGAGAAAACAAGCAACTTTGAGAGTTTTAGTGAAGCTGTTCATTGGTAAGGGATGATTATGGACTGATGAGTCAGCTGTTCCACAATTACAGGTGGAGAGAGCAATAAAATCTTGCTGAGTTTGGCTATTGAAATTATATGGTTTCATAAATAGTATAACGTTGTTCTCAGCAGGTAAATGTTATATTTTAAGGAAGGCCACTTTACAACAACACATAGAACTATCCAGTGGCTGAAGGTCAACAGGCCACCTGCTAAATGATAGTATAAATCCACAGAATTAGTTGATAGGAAAGTAATTGCTGTAGCTTTGTTCTTGCTGTGAAATTATAGTTTACTGAATAGGCAGTGTTTTCATTGTAAATATTTTCCTACAAATGTATTAAACGGTAGAAGGCAGAAGAAATTTTTGCCAACATGCGCATCTCAGCAAGAAGTACCACATTTTATGATAAACTAGTCATAATGGTTGGTCAATTTTTCCTTCCAGCTCATACAGAAAAAAAGAGTTTTCTTTTTCCTTTCTTGCTCAAACTTACTTTTAGAAATTTAACCTCAGCACTGTCTTTAAAATGGTGATAAGTGTATGCATCTACAAATCCCAGATGTGACTGCATCAGGAGGGTGGGCTTTTGAATGACACTTTTTTCTAAACAGGGAATGTCTGCCCTTAACAAAACACAGCATATGAGGAATATAAGCTAGCTTGCCCTTCTTTAGCCCCCAGTCACATGTTTTGTAATTGCTCCTGACCCTTGCCTAGTGGGATGCCCCTTCCTCCCTGCTCTCTGACTGTGTATTTATAGGCAGAGGTAGCTGAGTGGTTTCACAAACAGCCCAGTGAAGTTAGAGAAGTCACTCAGAGAACCGGCAACACTGGGTGGAGAATTGACATGCCACACTCCTACCCAAGGTAGTCAAAAGATGCTTTCCTTAGCAAAGCATTAACCAGATCTTGGGATACCCTCCCAAGTGATAGCCCCTTAGCAGCCGGTCCCCAGACTACATCCCTTCCAGTCCAAAAATCAACTAACGTTTTCTGAGGATCGGTCTGTAAGACTGTTATTATTTCAGAGTAGTCTGAAAAGTTATCCACACCTTTTATCAATCATCATACAAATGACCCTCATTCTGCAAGTCCAATGACATCTTAATGATCTTTTTTAGAAAATGTTATTTTTAAGGAATATTTTTTACAAAAGGACATGTAACAGATACTCAGGAGTATTTGCCAGGTAGCAAGCTTATTTATACCCAACATGATACTAAGTGTTATAGTCCTCAAATTACAAATGTGTTGCTCTCACAGGGGATGCAAGCAAGGTCAAAAAAGTTCTCAACTGAGCCCAGACATTGCAAAATCTAATGCACATCACTGCCATGAAAAACTGTGCCAGTATTTAAAATGATTAAACAGAAGGGCCTGTGATAGAAAGTCATCTTTGAATGTGTATTTCCACATGTATAAAGTGCATACGCTTTCAGATGAACTATTACGAGTTGTCTAGGTATAATTAAAATGCCATAATTCATAAATAATAAATCACTTTTTTCAATTACTCTTCTATCTAATTATACATCAGTGCTTAATTAATATTTAGCAGTGGTATGCTCTGTCAGTACCTAGGTCTTTAAGTAAAAGCAGGAAAAATATTTTGGGTTGGAGTCCACCTAACCAGCATCCTACTTGCATTCAGTGTGTATTGTGCATACACACAATAAAATACAGACAATCTAAAATGAGAGCCTAAGTTATCTATATCACTATGTCAGCAGTGAGAAGCAGGTATGTTCGGAGGCTTTTGGGGGGAAAGTTAAGCTAAGCAGCAAAGTCTCACCCAGGATTCACATTTCACAGTTTGGTGTTAGGTACGCAAAAGATCTTAAAATATGAGTCTAAGTGTGTAAGAAAAAGGAGCACCTACAGAATGGCTATTGGTGTAGTCTAAGGCACTTCTAGCCACGAGGTTAGAATAATTTCCTGCACAGCTCTGCTGGAGATTAGTGTTATTTTTAAGTGGGTAAATAAACAAGAATCATTGCTTTATGTGAAGACTCATCTTCCATGGACAACCATGCTCAGAGGCAATATTTGCCTCAGATCTCCACGGATAATTTTTAACAACTTTTTGCTGACTGGAAGTTGTGTTACTGATTTCTTTCCTGTCTTTTAAAATTTGTCATTAGTTCATATTTTAGCATAATAACAATGTATCTACTGGCATATATATTATGCTGGCATTTTAAATAACTATTGCAATGGCTGGATTCCTCCTGGACTCTTAAACTGAAAGGTAATTTTTCTCAGATTCGCCATAAAGTCTTGAATTTGACCTCTGAACTCTGCATGACTACTCATAGAGTCAATCAGATGGGGAGAGTTACACCACTGACTGAATCTTCCATTATGGCTATTGCAAGGTCCTAACAATCTCTGTATAGATAACCCACAGGCAAACCGCATACCACTTTGGTAACAATGCTAGAACTGTATTCATTTACAAAGCTGACACTGAATTTGCAGTGGTGCTTGGTACTTAGAACCTATTTTGCTTTAATTTCTCTGAAATTATCTATCTCTGCACATAACTTTACTGATGTGAAGATAAGTGTGCTTTATATTTGCTGTATTTAGCATAGAAGATTCTCTCTATTTAGTAGCTGTTTTGCCTGCTACCCAGGTTAGGAAAAGAATGGCAAATATTCAAAACAATTCTGTTTTCATCTGACTTGTTCTATAGCACGGTGTAATACCTACCTGTTCATATTTAAAATTTAAAGTCCCACATCAATAAAACTTTTTAGCCTGAACTTCTTTCCATGCTAGTTCAGCTATCGCATACTATCCCGTACACAGTGAAGTGCGTGCCATCCCACTGAATCTCAAACACAGGCTTACAATTTGGATGGAAATGGGCCAAATGGTTTTACAATGACTCTAGTTCTGCAAAGACAAGTCCTCTGCATGAAGGATGTAAGATTCTTTTTACCTTTTTTTCCATACAGTAAGGAGAAAAACATTCAGCAGCAACACATGAATGTTTAATGTCTGCACCTTTGGTTCAGTTTATCAACGTTTTTAACTTTCATCTTTCATTAAAAAATGACATAAGTTTTTACATGAGAAATCCTAGATAGTATCTTTGTAATACATTTCAGACAGATCACTATTTGCAGCTCTTTAAACAAAATTCAATGTGAACAAACTTCAGCTTGGCCAGCCTTCAAGCATCACTTTAAAATAACCATTGAGATAGAAACACCATCAGTCATAAAAATAACAACAGCAAGGTAATAGAAATGATGTGCTTGGTAGAACTTGTGGTATCATTATTGCATATAATTCCAAAATCAGGAGTTAGACCTTAAAAATAAGGAGATTTGTTTAGAAATCAAGGTATTTAAAAACAAACAGTTCTAGTCTTAAACTCCACACTCCATGTTTGCCTTTCAGTTACAGTTTCAAGCTTTCCTTCACAAAGAAGAGGACTGGAAACTCCTTTTCTTTGAAGAAAAGCCAGGATCCTCCTGGTCCTAGGACCTGGGGCTTCAAATAAAAAATAAAACATTACAGGAATCACGGTATAGTCAGGAAAGCTGGCAGCCCTGTGGCACCACAAAACAGTTACATTGACTTGCTTAAACTAGAATACAACTTGCTAGCCTGGGCTTCATGCAGCCAAAGAGTTTGTTGAGCACTGCTGAGCCTGGAGGAGGAACCTGGCTGTCACGAAGAGCTACAGGCACTCACACAGCCTCGCGCCCAGGCCTTCTGCTGCCATCGCTTGCATATGGAAAATGTTAGAGAACCCAAACGACTAAAGCAGGCAAGAGGAACAAAAAGAGAATAACAATGACTTTCACGTGTCCCATAAATATACCTTGGCAGCAAATCCGTCTGCAAGCACAGCACACTAGACAATTAGGGGCAAATTTTCAAATGTGTTCTCTTAACTTTTAATGCAATATTGCATGCCTGGTTTTCATAGGAATATTTTTGGCCTGTGTAAAACTCATGCTTTTGAGTTGAGTTGCATATGAAAGCTGGCGTGCAACCATTCCTTGTGTAATTTCAGAGGCTGTGAAGAGGGGCCTTTGAAAACTGAACCTGATAGTTACCATTCTAATGCAGAGATAAAATATTTTTTCTTTCCCTTGATCTTGCATGGTTTTCACAAGCTTCAAATGAAAATAAGTGTTAACTCCTCTAAATAATTTTCGCAAGATGTCTCTGGTAAATTACCCACAAGATGTAAGTAGGTTCATCTGATAGCTGGAGACCCTTAAAGTGTCTATTAGAAAACTATACTGATGAAAGACTTTCTTATTGATTGCAATCATTATTAGCTCAACTGGCCTGAGACAGAGAATAAATATGCATTATATCTCTTGAGAAAACAAGTTTCACAATTATACAGATTTTATTAGGCAAACAAGATAAAAAAGCATGTATGGTCAGCTCCTCTTTGGAGAGGCCTGTCTGGCTTGGAATCATTACGAGAGCTAACAGCAGCTCTCTGTATTGTATGATTCATCTGTCCCTATAGATAGCCCTATATATCACTGCAGAGTGTGCTGATTAGAAGGGATGTTACTAGGACCCCGAGGCCTAAATTGCTGTTTGATACTGCATTAACATTTCACATTTATTAACTCAACATACAAACTATTGATCTGAAAATAAAATTAGTGGTTGCTCTGGCATAGTAGTGAAGAATAGGTCTTTGTAATAGAAGGAATTCTCATTCTTGATTGCATAACAGTAACCATTAAATTTCCTTATTATAAAGGTGTCTAATTAGCAAAGATTTTCATTTTTTCCCTATACCACAGGGGGCCAATCACTATTCTGAGCACATATCACTTAGGTGCATAAAAATTTGCATTGTGCTGTTGGTTTTCCTTTTGAGAGAATGCCTGGGAATGTAACAGAATATAGATAGGCGCAAGTATTTTCTACATAAAATTAAAATTCAGTTCAGCAGAAAGTGTGCAGGAAGGAAATGTATTTGAAGGTTCTGTTTCCTCTCTGTCTCCCTGTTCTTCACCACTCCCAGCTCTGAAAACTTTGTAATGGATATTGTTACCACAAAAAGAAAGTGGCTTTGTTGTTTGATATAAAATTTCCCTGCAAAAAAAAATAGAGGGTTTTAATAGGGCTCTGCTTCTTTTGAACATCCTCTTGCCTCACTTAGACTACAGATGCCATTTAAAACCATAGCTTGCATTTCAAGGATGCCTCCATCAGAAGGCATGACTCAGTTTACTTCAATTCTCTCTCTGCCATGTAGTCCAATGCTGTGAAACAGAAAAGAAGAATTAGAAATATACCGGTATACACAAACATCAAATGAATGACTTTGACATTTGCTTCCTGAATAGTTGTGCTGCGTATGTGTTTACACTATAACTATAAGGCTTGTCAGGCTAATCGTTACGGCTGTCTTGTTGATCTGATTCTGAAAGACCACTATCAGCATCTCACCGCTTGGTTATGCTTAGGTCAGCAGGTTCAGTAAGTGCAGTAGATGCACTGAAAAGTGAGCAAACTGTTTTGAAACATAATAATGCAGTGTTCTTTCAGAAATCCTGCACCAAACTTAGAATTATCTCAAGTGATGTTGTCAAAGTGCATGTGGTGCCTGGTGAGAGTTCATCTGTCCACGTGCCCAGTCTCTCTACGTGGAAGAGTGAGAGGAAATATTTGTATCCTGGGTGGGTCCTATACATTTTTATCTGAGTGCAAATCGGTGTCCATCGTCAGAAGAGAGTTTCTGTGACACAATGACAATGTGTATAATATAGCACCTGCAATTTAAAAACGTAGTACCATTTGGGGTGTTAGGATGGGTTTTTTGTTTTCTCCTAGTAATATACACCTTTCTACCTTTATAACTGTACTGAATTTTTATATAACAAGCGAGATTAAATTTATAATGGTTGTATGAGGATGGGATATGGATTGTTGTCAGAAGATATGAATTTTAGCTCTGGACTCCAAGTAGCTCAACTATCTATGCCTGCTTTATGGAATGGCTGAATGGAATGAAACAGTGTTTATGGACAGAAGCACAAATTCCTAATTATTTTGAGGAGAGAGAAGGGGAAAGAGAAGAGGGGAAAATGTGATTTAGCATGTACATTATTCTTTCAGTCATGGTTTGCAAAGGCTAAAATAGATGCACAAAGCCACAATCCTGCCAGTTGCTTCCTGCGACTAGATTGATTTCAAGTGAGAGTTCAGCACTATTTGGAATTAGGGAAAAAAAAAAAAAAAAAAAAACAACTGAAAATCATCATGATTAAATATTTCCTTTCCCAACTAGAACTGCTATTTCGACTACAACACCCAGCTACTCAGGACAGTATTTGAAACTGGGTTTCGGCTCCTTACAGGCAGCCTCTGAATCATCTCTTGCTACTTGTGTATTTCTTACCATTTATGGCCTCTGTCTGGAAATCTGTGGAAATGCAAGTTTTCTCTCCATCTTTTTATGTAGCAAACCCATACCCAAAATGAAGAAAGGGTCAAACTGGTGGTTAGATATATTGTCTTTCATTCCAGGGCTTCTTATAAAAGTGCAGCTAAGACAGCTGTGGTGGAATCAGACCGCCAAGAACGCCTTCTAACACAAGAATATACCCAACTGGTTTATATAACCTTAATTCAAGCAGCACAACTAATGATAATGATATGCTACAGTATTATTATGCCAGGAATGTATGAAATCAAGAGAGAACATTTCATTTTAAGCTTTGCTGATTTTTTACATTTGCTTAGCATTTTCTCTAATGATTTCTTGCACTGTTTTTATGCCACCTCAGATAAAATGCCATCATACATGATATTTGCACCATTAGGCACAAAGTAAGCGTTAGTTATGATTAGAGGCAATGCTGTGAAGCATTAAAAAATGTAAAGGAAATGGTTTTCAAGCATACTCACAAAGACTCTGAAGCTTGAGTGTCATTTGCTTTCACTATGCCAGCTGGGTGATGTTCTGCATTTCAACAAAGCTGGCTACCGTTTCCAAACAGATCCATACAAGATTTTCATCATTCATATTTGAGTGAGAGGTCCAGTAAAAAATACATTCACACACACACATACACAGCAGAAATCCAATGAACCTATCTAGAGGGAATTAAATGAAACAAAACACAATAATTACAATTAATCATCAGTGAACATGATCATAATGACATCCTTTTCAAGGAAAGGAAACCATTTTCTGTCATAAGCTGCATCTTGTCAAACAACACCTCTAATATTTGGTTTTTATTAAGGCTCTTGTCTTTGTGGAGCATAACAGTGATTTTGACTTACTGCATAGATAAGGGGTGAATAATGTAATTAGATTGAATTAATAAAACTCATGCTTTTGCACTATTCACATGTCAGTATGGGAATTTTTCCCAGCTATTTCCTAATGCTGGAATCTAATGGAGTACAGTTCCACGGGATTAAGCCTCTACAATTATTCTGTTCATCCTCTGGCTTGTGAAGAAGAAAGAACAAGACTAATTTTGAGCTGTGTGAACTGTTCTTTCAGCATTTGGCTAGGTCAATTAGAGTGCAATAAGTTAAACACATGGAAGAAATGCTGGAACAAGCTAAGACCAGCTGAAATCAAGTCCCTTGGTGTATACGTAGCCCAGACCTTTTCATGTTCTCGTCCCATGTAAATTATTATAATTTTTCTTTGGGTTTGTGTTTTCTTGATTTATTTACCCAGAAAAGCTGATCTAATGTCCAGAATCTGATTTTCTGTGAGGTCAATGTTTGTAATACTATAGTGACTCTTTTTGAACCATCAGAGACATAAAAGGCATTCAGATGATTTATTGGAGTGGATCTTGCTGCCAGCATCTACCCTGCTGTGAATGATATGCATGATTCCATCGCAGTCCATGAGCATTAACCCAGCAGCACTCAAAGATGGAACACAAAAATATTGCTTGTGTAAAAAACTTTAAGGTCCCATATATCCATACTCTCTGTGCAGGAGACATTTGCCATAACTTCACATTTATTCTTTCGTTTTGATGTTGATCATTTTAACAAAAAAAAAAAAGATTAAATATCCAGTTTAGAAAATAAAATAACTTTCAGATTAAAATGATTGGTTGTCCTCAAAATTAAGGTGATTTTGTAAGGCAGGAATGAAAACTTGAATTAGACCTGTGTAAAATAAGTACACCTATGCCAAAACCTCCTCACAGAATGGCTGAGGTTGGAAGGGACCTCTGGACTTCATCCAGTCCAACCCCCTGCTCAAGCAGGGCCACCTACAGCCAGTTGCCCAGGACCACGACCAGATGGCTATCGAATATCTCCAAGGAGGGGGATGCCACAACCCCCCTGGGCAACCTGTGCCAGTGCTCGGTCACCCTCACAGTGAAAAAGTGTTTCCTGATGTTTGGCCAGAACCTCAGACTCCTTTCCTCTGTTTCTTTGCTTCCACTGAACACAAGGAAGTGTAGAGCTCATGAGAGCTCATGGGAACTGTGTCCCTCCGTGCTGCTGAGACAAGGCAGTATGAGACAGCTCTTCTTTGTTTCCCTGCAAGTGAGCTCAGATATCCTCTTTCTAACACTTGCCTTTTAATAATATAGTTGCTTCTGGAGACGTCAGAAAAAGAATGCTACAGACTACCAACACAGTATAAATCTTCACCAAAAAAAACCAGCATGATACTTGCAGCTCCCTCTGCTTTGAGTTTCCTGTCTCAAAAAACCATTTTAAAAAAAAAAGAAAAATTTACTCTGAGAGGAAAGGCGATGTCCCTGGTATACAGCAGGGACTAGGAGAATGAGGAAAAATATCATCACAGGCAAAGAGCAAATAGTCTGGAGTAGCTAGTTACTTTCGGTAAGGCAGGATGCAGCTATATCATCCAAGAAAGAATCCATCGCCTCCTGTTCACAGTGAAGCTCAGATGTTGGCCTCCCTCCATTTGTGGTACTATAATACTAGAAATTGGATGATTTTGTTATAAGTTTCAAGCAGATCTTTTAATCAGTTGCTAATTGACAGTGAAATAAATCAGTAAATGCTGGCATACTTGTAGGGTATTTTTAGTCTCAAAGGTCATAACAGCAGAATAGTGCAGATACCTTAAACTTCCAATACAGTTCAAATTACTATAAATCATCAGAACAGGCTACATTTGGAGGAAACTCGTTGTTATCAATGATTACTTCAGCTAAGTGTTACAATTTCAGAAGGGACAATAGCATCAGGTTAACATTTCATGTAGTTCTTGTGAATGTGTGTTGTTAAATACCAAAACCTGTCATCCTGCTCCTTCCAAGAAGAGAGAGCTGTCTGAAAAAAGTCACCACAAATCTATCTGGGACTGAAAGCACAAATCTGTCTTCCTCCTAACTTTCTTTATTCCACCATGTTACTGGTTGGAAAGGGCAGAGGTGCTATTGCTTAGACCTGTATTTCCACATCTTTATGTGTTTGCATTGCTTCGAAGCACAATTTAACCATGGATTTCCTGGGCTTGTAATGATCAGGTTTTGGGTGATTACAGCACAACCATAATGCTCTTGTATTATCAATGCATGTTTTTAAATGTCACTGAATTCTAACATTTGTTGGCCCTAAATGTCTAATCAGGTAGGCAGTGTGGAATAACCAGAGATGGAGGCCTTTGTATACATAACATATTAGCCTGAGGCTTTTGTCACTCCCATAATGTATTCAATGATTTGAATACATATATCGTTTAATGGGATTTGATGATGTGACATGTTTTTGTCCTTCAATCTAGCGTATATTTGTTCCCAACGGGAAAAGCCAAAACGCCCATGTTTTCTATGAGTCAAGCAGATCACTGATGGCAAAGGAGCACTGGTTTATCTTCAGATTGCTGGAAGTACCGGCCTTCATAAATCTTCTCTCGTCATTAATGTGCTAGGGTTTTAGCAGTGATCTACTGAGAGGAAGGAGGCTGTGGAGGCACCACCCACAGCCTTACTAAGGTGAAGATGACCCATAAACATCAAACCTGAAATGGCTACTCTGGTTTTCAATGCAGGTTAAGGATTAAGCGGTGGGGTGCTGTTTTACACGTGAATAGGCTGACAGCAGTACAAAGAGAAAGCCAGAGAGCTTGGTGTTAGCCACTTGGTTTTGAAGCACAAATGTAACATCTAAGGGGAAAATATGGACAGTTGCCAGTGGCACGGGTTCAGCTAAGTCACATGGGGAATTTATTTTTGCAGAAACAAATTCTTACACGTTATTTTATTTAAAACACTGATACTTGAATTACTTGTAAAGTCTTGAAATTTATTTAGTTACTCTAGGCTTATCAGAATTCATTACAAGATATTTCATTTTGGCTCAGGAAATGTCTTTCCTTTTTTAAGAGAGAAGATAAAAACATACCAGCCCTCAGTATTCTAAACATGGAATTAGTGTCAGATAAGTGACGGTCAAAATCATCCCCTATCTGAGACTCTGGAATGAGAAGATGTTCTTCAGGCTTTAAGAAGGCCACAGCATCCCATGGCAAAAGAATAGCTGTGAGCTGATTTTTTTCCTTCAGAAGAGCTTAGACAAAAGTTGTCATATGCAGAAGGAACAGCTGTGCCATATATCTTTCAAATCTACAAAACATTTGCGTTAAATCACAAATGAGCCTCTAAGAAATAACTTCAGAAGAGCCTGAATTCATCCCCTTCAGGATATGCAATCTAATCAGCACGAAGGGAAAGGAGGCATGGATTAGAAATAGCAGGCTCTGTTTATTTTTGTCTGGGAACTATGGAATGTATATTTATGACTTTGAGAGCTCAGAAGTTATAAATACGGTCTATAACTCACTATTGTTGTCTCTGTACTCCCCAAATACCTTACATCACCAAAACAGCCATTTAGAAAGAGACTGGTCAAAACCAAAAGTTTAAACCCAATTTCACCTGTGTTTTAGGGAGCTGAGACATTTCACCTGCAAACTTTCAGGTATGAATCAACTGGTACTGGTCAAGTTCTGAATTGCATTTTCTGGTTCAGATTTAGGTGCCTCTAATATCCTTCAGTGAAAATGGACTTTGTGAGATTTCTGCTGTCTTAAGCAAGCCTCAGAAATACAGTGCAAAACTGAAACCTCACTTTAAATTTAGAATATGCCAAACCGCAGAGCCCAGTTTCAAAGTTGTCCTAATATAAAAGTTTATTTAACTGAACTATTAGCAATGTGGCTGGTTGATAAGCATGACTCTCTTAACACTTTGGCCTACCCAAAGAAACCAAGTGTACTAAATAGTTTCCTCTTCCCTGGTGTGAAGGAGGAGATGGAATGCATTTGTTTGCTCAGAGATCCTAGTAATTTTGGTGGTGAACTCCTAAAGGAATAGGCTGACAATGCCATGCTGATGTGGCCTGATGATGGAGCTGGAGGCTGGCATCACTGCCTGTCCACACAGCTACCTGCAGAGCAACAGCTCTGTTCTTGAGCCCGTATGAGAACAGATCTTCCCAATCCAAAGACAACTTTCCCTTTTTCACCTCCCTGCACTTTTTCTTCCTGTTCTTCCATTACTTGCAGTCACACTCCTTCTCCTTGCCTGTCCTTGTTTCTTTGCTCCTCAGACAGTTCTTTCAATTGTTTTTTTTTTCTACACTATTTGCTGCCACCACCTTTCTAGCTCCGTTCCTAATGCAACCCAAAGCCTACAGTCCTTTCCCAAGGTCTCCCAGAAGATCTTGCCCATTTTACCTCACTGCCATATGGTCCCCTCTGGCAGTGCACTTCCCCACCTCAGAGGGCAGGGGGAAATAGCATCCTCTCCTTGCCCCCTTGTCCTCCATGTGTTCCCTGCCATTGCCCTCTGAGGGAGTGAGCAAGAGACTAGTTCACGCTACCAAAGGGAAAACAAGTAAAAGGAGACTTTTGCTTGCCCTGTGTGTGAGTGACTTTTCAGCTGAGTGGGAATGAACATCTTAATCAGGTTTGGCTCCAAACAATGGGAAAGCAGGCAGGACAGCAAATAGCAGAGGCCAATGCAGCAGCCCCACTGCCTGCAATTAATGCCAGAGCCCAGGCTGGCTGCTGCCCCACAGGACAAGGAATGAGACTGAGACTACCAGGAAACTCACAACACCTCTGCCCCAAGGGCTGCAAGCTTTGCTCTCATGCCCCTTCAGCCCTCAGCCAGGCTCTGCCTCCTTCTCCTGTTTCTCTGCCAGCAGAGGCTGAGCCCTGGCCCTGTGGTTTCAGACCGGCTCCATCCCTGCTTGACAAGCTGCCTCCACCCTGCCCGGCACACCACGCACAGACCATGTGGAAGGACAGTACCCGTAAGCACGAATGGAAAGAAGAGAAGATCACTCTCAAGCAGACTTCTGTGCATGGAGAGTAATGATTTGCATTTTAGCTTGGGAAAATGAATGCACTATATTAGTCATATGGAGGATCAGGAGAAAGAACAAATCTTAAGTGGCAAAGTTTTGTAACTAGGACGAAGATCACCTATCAAAGAGATCATGCTAAAACGGCTGGTTATTCCTGACCTCATGACTCCTTCCAGTGGCAGTGCTCCTCTTCTCACATAGCTTACCAGTGGAAAGTGTATTATTTTTGTATGTCTCATGCAAAAAAGTAGCTTTTATTTTGCTTACAGAAAATTAGCCGAGGCTAAAATCAGGCTTAAAATGGAAATTATCCCACAAATTGGATTAGATATACATTTTACTGACAAACTCTTGAATGGTCCTTTTATATTTTTTAAAAATTCTCCAAAGATAACGTTCAGTCCAAGAGTGGCTGGAACAAATGATGGGAAAAATCTGATCAGATGTTGCTGGCCCACCGATCTCCATGAAACAGGAGTCGTCTTTATCACTATAGAGAGCATTCTGGGGAGACTAACGATTTGACATGGATGCCATTCATCCATGCGGATGGAGCCAGCACCCAGCCAATGCACCATATGAATTCCACATAATCCCTCTTCTGTAGGCTTCAGGGGTATACAGGCTTTATCCAGACCACAGAGAGCCAAGAATTTTACCCATGGGAAGTAAAATAAAAACAATTCAAGACAAACTGTGAGGAAAATATCACTGATAAATGATTGCAGGAGCACGTTTGGAGAATGCACCAAATTCACTGAGCAATGAGGAGTTGAAATGTCAGTACAGGGAAGATCGGGACCACTTAACAAATGTTGGGTCTTCAATTCAAACAATTACTTGTATGAGTGATTATCAACAGAAGTAATTCCATGAAACTCATGTCTAAATATTTGCAAAAATGTCCAAAACTGTTTTTTCAGTCACCAAATGAAAGTATGTTCCCAGCACCATCTGAGGGCAGCAGGCAAGTACGGACAGTCTGGGTAGCTATTTTTTAGTTTGTTTTGTTTAAAAGGTATTTTAAAACGTGATGCTTCGGCAGGAGTAGAGGAAATAATAGGAGAGAAGGCAGAGTGTAGGAGAGGGTTCATGTTCAGAGAAATCTTTCATATAAATTTGCTGCTAATTGCTTCCTTCTTCTTAAGAGACCAAATGATGCCATTGATCATCCACAAGTGCTGAGGACAGCACAAGGATGGTTAAATGTATCAGTAAAGAAACATTCTTAATGAGACAGAAAACAGGGTAAATCTTGACCAGCAAATTTCACTACTTTGTAATTTAAAGGAATATTGACCTTAACATTAGTTTTACTTATTTTTTACCTCAAAGTTGGAAGGGAGAGTGAAAATCAGGTAATCACAGGGAGCTGTGAGTTGCTGTCATTCATATATTTCAATAGCCCTTAATATAACAGTTAAAAGCCCAAACAGAAAAAGAATGATCTGCTTTTTCTTGCTGCTTCACAATATCATGCTGTGAAAGTTTAGTGAGATCATCACACATCCACGACTAAAAGAAGTGTTCATAATAACAAAGACAGATTTACTCCAAAAGTGTCCATGCAAATATTTTAATTCATGTTTTGTCAAGCTGCTTTAAACAGCCAACCCTTGTTGTAAGAATATGCTAATATGTAATTAAACTGCACTCGCATCATGCCATATGGTACATTTGAAACATAAAACACCCTTCTATTATTTGGGGAGGGTCGTTTGAAAAGGAAAGGAAAAGAAAAAGAGAGGACCCAGGGGAAAAGACAGTTTATCTGTCCTCCCACACTTTATAAGCCAGATTTAGCGTTAGGCACTGTTATTCTGGATGAGATTTGACAGTTGTGGGGTTAATGGATCTTAATCTTTTATTAAAGAGAAAAGCATGTGCTGATATGCAACAAAGACCATTGCATGGGGTTTTTTCTTTAAATTAGGCATAATTAAGTTTTTAGGGGAAATATTTATCTTTTCTATGAAGCCATGAGCAGGTAAACATGCACACACAGGGGAAGTAAGCTTTAGAGCCATTGGGAGCTTTGCCATCGGCTTCTGTGGGAGCAGACCCTGGTTGTCTGCCATTTTCCAATCTGATATTAACATGCAAGTCAGGATGGGTGAGAGGGAGAGATAAAGAGAGAAATGCTGGATTCAGAAAGAGAGTTTGGCAGTTAGGTGCTTAATTACATAGCGGCATGTGGACAATGTTTAAGCAGGAGTGCAGACGCAGGCAAAAATGATTCATCTCTTGTTTTAATTATACTTGATCATTTGATTGTGTGGTCTTTATTGGAAATGACCTGGTATTTCATTTGGGAACTTCAGAGTAGCAGGAAGGTGAGGAGATGCTGTAGTCTAAGGCATTAGCTTCTTACTAGAAGATGTTTGTATTTTAACATGCTTGACATGTCACAAGTGAAATGAGTCATGGGCTCAACCTAATCTTTGCCACATGATCACCTACATTAAAAAACCGTGCATAATTTATTAAAATAATTCAGATACATTTCATGGTAGAGTATTCATTGTCTACTTTTCTTTTTAATGATAACAGTTCATGATGCTAACATCTGATGACTATTCAAAGAGATGTACATGAAATTAGTCAGCCAGTGTTTTCAGCTTAGTTCCCAGAACCAAAGGCCCAGGTCCTCAGAGGTATTTTAGTGTCTAAAATAAAAAAAACCTCCTCCTTAGCATTCCTCAGGATTTGGATAGAGGCACTCCCAAAATCCAACCTATTTTGAATCTGGTAGGTACCAGCAGAGAGGCCAAAAACTCAACAGTGTTCTGCTCAGTGATGTGGTGAAAAACAAGCACGTCTTGAAGTGAATACTTCAAGGCAAGATTGTGGCAAGAAGCCTGAGCTGCTATATAGAGAATTTTAGTTTTCAGAGTTGGCAGGCAGTAGCCTTTCAATGCAGGGTTATTGCACTCAGAAATATGTTTCTGGCCTCATGGGAAGAAACACACTGCGTTAGATTCTGTTGCAGCATGAAAGGGTTGAAAGGTTTCTTTCACATTATGTAACCTCTCAGGAAATCTAACCTGACAAACAAAATAAAAATACCCTCTCCTCTCCTTCATCAACAAGAAAATAACCACCTTTACCTCAGCTCTGCAAAGCACTTGCTTATCTTAAAGCACATATCAAAACCCGTTACTGTTCTGCAAGGCAAGACAATACGGTGTGCAGCTTAAAACATTTAAAGTCATTGTGTCACTTGATAAACCAGTGCTAGTGAGAACTATGTGAAACTGTTGTTGGCATGAGGCTGCCTTAGGACATTTTGGCATGTCGGATCCACCACAGGCCTGCAAGGACCAAAGGGCAGGGGGAGGTCTGGCTGTTGGCTGTCCATGGCTAGCCCTATTTTTCATACATGCCCAGGTTAAACTCTTGACTCCACTGAAATCAAGAATATTTTCACTTACTTGAATAGGACCAGGCCTTCGCTCATAGACTTTAAGGATAACAGTCATCTTGTCTCATGGTCAGTTGTGGAAACTCATCCAGAAATCCCTGTGTTAAGCTCAGAACTTCTGTCTGAATTATATACTTTAGAAACATATCCAATGTTGACTTAAAGGTTTAAAATAAAGAAGAATTCATTGTATATCTATTAAAGTTATTCCAAAGGCTAATTACTCTCACTCTTAGAAGACTGAATCTTAAGTCCCATCTTAATTTGTATATATTCAGCTTCTAGATGTTGAATATCACCATGTCTGATAGTCTGAAGAACTCACTTCTATTAAAATACCTGTACCCATTTATAGATCACAATCAAAACAGCTCTTAATATTTTCTTTACTAAACTGAGGAGACTTAAGCTTACACAACTTTCAACAAGAGAAAAAGTTTATTGGCCAGCCACCACAGAAAAATATTTTTAAATGGAAAAAAAGTGAATGGCAAATTTGGATCAGACTTGAACACAGCCATGCCAAAATGCTTTTATTTTAACATGTGCATTAATATAATGGCATTATATATTTAAATAGGAACCACTGCATTGCCCTGATAATAAGATGGCACAGAACTTTGCTATTGTTGAAAGAATTATAGCACTGTTTTCAAAATGTGATAAAATAAAGATAGAGAAAAAATTCTAGGACAGTTGCCCAGGGAAGACAGAATTTGTAGACTGCTGACCCAGAGAAATAAATGATCCTTAAAAAAAAAAAGTACTTGAACGAGAAGAGAGAATGAGGAGTCTCGCAGGAGGAAGAAGAAGGTGTTCCCTGCACTGGAAAATGTGTCAGAATGCTTGTGTTCCCAAAATGAGAAAGGTGAAGAAGTCTTGGTAAGGTCCTTCTCTGCTAACAGGAACTGGAATGGGAGAAGTCAAGAAAAGAAAAGTGTGAGAAGAAACATGACTAAAGATGTGGATAGGGGCTCTGTAAACAAGAATGAGGAGTTTGAAGTGGACTTGGGGAATGAAAGGAAGACAACAGACAACAGAAGGAAGGAAGGATTTGTCTGTTGCAGATTACCAGAAGATGAAAATGGCTTTCACTGCAATATTTTAAAAACAGAGAAAAGCAAAAAGGAAAACGCTAGTAAGGCTGAATATAAAATTAACTAGAACAGGAGAGGGTAAAAAACAGGTAGCTTTAGGAACTGTTAGTAAGAAAGGAAGATTTTAGAATAAGCAAGGGTTTGAAGATGTGGAGCAGTCATAAGAGAGAGGTGAGCTTGGAGAGAAGGAACTTATAGAGTCAGAGATCATCCACACAGACAGTTGTAGCTAAAGGTTCGGGAACGGAACTGTCCCTGAGCATGCTTACGTCCTCAGGGAAAGGGAAATGGGAAAATAAGAACTGATCAAAGGAGATAATGGAAGGGCAATAAGAGAAAATGCAGGAAAGGTGGATGCTGTTGAAGTTAGTAAGTTGAAAGGTGAAGGGTGGCAAGAAACAAATCAAGAAGCCTAAGAAATGCCCATTATACGGGGAATAAAGATCTTCCATAAGATGGCTTCCTTGCAGAAAAGTGGATTACAGTGTGGGTTGGAGGGGATTAAGAGGACAGAAAAAATGTATGTCATTGGGAGCCTAAGGCCAACAATATTTTTGTTGACTTCAATATTGCCAACATTTTAGCCAGAAAAACTTTTGCACAGATAAAGGAAGTTTAGTTATCCCATTTCTCCACCACACTCTACTGTTTCACTGTCCAAAATGGAAGTCTATTATGAAAGAGCATCTGAGTGAAAGGACATAGCTACAAGACATTATTCCTCATTCTGCCAAGATTTCTGAAAAGACCAGGCTCTGTGGAGGTAAGCATAATAACGCTTACTTTTCTTTCAAGGTGGTAAAAGGCTTTGAAAGCTTCTTAAAACTGAAATGAAAAATTATAAGCAGGAGAAAACGAATCTATTCAGTGATGAACTAGTTTAATTTTCTTATGGATTATGTTACCAATCAATCTCATCTGAACATATGGTATGACCTACCAATATGGAATAAATGAATAACAGCAGGTAAAGATATTCTTGATGTTCTCTATAAATGCATGATGTTTACAAATTATTAGATAGATCTATAGACAATATACTTATTCAATATGAACAATATAAATGTTTTTATCTGGACATAACTTGAAGTAATAAACCTTAGAGATCTGTCAGGAGGGCTGGAAGTGTATGCTTTCCTGGATCCTTTTTAACAGATTCCCAGCCCATTGTCCTGATTTACCTTTAAAAAAGCACAAGGCACTTATCAAGTACAGCAAAATGGTTGTCAATGAGAAGTTGCTTCTTTGCTATAAGTGTTAAAGCAGATCTCTTCCCTGCCTTTTAAACTGTGAAGTGCTATAAATTCACAAGTCTTATGTGCATGATTCAGCAGTTTACATTTATTGTTATCCAAAACAGATTTGGAAGGAGTGAATTAAGTCATCTTGAAAGAAGTCTGATTGAAATGTGACAGAAGTGCAACAGATTTTGAAGTTTATTGCCCTACAAATAGTTTTCTTGATTTGAAGGTTATATTTCTAGCATAGTATTGTTTAGGAAGTTAGGTCACAGATTGGGATTTGGAAAAACTTTGTATGAATAGTGTGCTTTTGTTTTGTTCTTCATTTGCAACTCCGTATTTCATCTTGATTTCAGCTTCATACTGAAATGCCGGTAAATGGGAACATGTTGCTCTTAGTCTTTGGAAGGCTAAGGCTGTATCTTGCTAAACATTGATGGTGAAACGTTGCCACTGGCCTCTCTCAATGTGCTGTCTGTTCTCTAGACTTCAAAGAAAGAAGCAATTTCAGTTCTAGAGATTCCTTATGTCCTTATTTAAGGGGAAAGGGTCGGTTCCTGGTTACTCAAGCACATCTGAAAAATGAAAACAGTAGATCTATTCTTAAACACTATCAAATTTTCTTTCTAAGATGGAAAAAATAAGTAATTTTTGTGTACTGTGAAGTCAGATTTTGTGTATCTGCCTAGGTGCTTTTATTGAAACTTGTAATGACACCACAAATTATTCTCCTGAGTAGCCTGTGTGGGCTTGAGAGCCTGTAGGTCATCCTAGAAGTCCCAACCAATGCAGGAATCTCTTCTGCAAAGGGTTAATAAATGCCTTGTCTAGTCTAGTTTTCAGTTGATTGGGCAATGACAGTCTTACTGCTTCCCCTGAGAGATCTTTTCATGTAACATCAATTCCACAGTAAGTCATTTCTGTTTCTCATTCTGTTGCCCTATAAAACTTTCTGGGGGGCAAGGGAAAAATAATCAAAATGAATGAGTAAGGCCTGCGTCACATTTAATTAAAAAATATTTTTGCCCTTGGAATGAAAAGGTATGGTGATAACTGGAGTCACTGGGGAGCCCTGCCTAAAAAGTGTTGGCATCATATCACCTTATTTCAGTACAGAAAGAAAATTGAACAAAATGTGCAATTATGTCTTAAATAAAAATGTGGTGTTAGACATCAAATGCATGTAGCTGAAGCAACATATGAACACATGGCATCTTTGCTAAGTAATTTGCTCTTAATTGTCAGCACATTTAGCACTGGCATTTTTAGATACATTTTTGGTTCATTCTCTAACAAATGACTCTACACTAATTGTTTCTCCCAGCAATTTATTGCACAGCTGGGAGACCAAGTTGCAGAATTGCACACACACTATCTTGTATTGAATCCATTTCTTGAAAATGTTTAAAATTCCATGAGGTAGTCAAGAATTATTTTAATTGCAGTGTCTACAATGAAAGTATGGAATTAATTAAATGTCTTGCAGGGCAGGTAAAGTATGGCTTTCAGAACCTATTGCTTAGGAATGTTTCAACAACTGTAATAGTATAAATCAAGATATCTTTTAGTAATGGGGATAACTGTGACATTTCGGAGGATCTCTTAAAAGCATATTTTTATTTAAAAGGTGAACATCTGCTAAGGTAGCAAACTCATCTGTATGCTAAAGAATTATCTTTCTGAGGATCTTTCCATTATGAAATACCTGTCATGATTCTCTTGTACAAATCTGTTATGTCTCACAAATCTTTCTCTCATGTCTCTCCTAAGGGACACTTATCTTCTCTGATGAGAGATAAATGTTCATCATTCAAAAAAATATGTTTTATTCTTAAGCAGACCAAAGTCTAAAGGCTTACTAAGGAATATTAGCTGGAACAGTATAAATGGAGATGGGTCTTTAGAAAATGGGGTGCCTACTGTATGTTGGATTAGCTTTCAAGAAGTGCTGATGTCACATTATAAGTTGGGAACAAATTGCTAAAAAGTCCTTCTCTCTTAGCTCATGAATCACACTGCTCTGATGTGTCAAATCACATCAAGTGTGATCAGTCGAATCAACTGACATCATGAAGTGTTTAGTAAATTTTTTTTTCCAGAGGAGAATGATCTCATAGCTCTCCAACTTTACACTGGAAGCAAGATCTTGAGACATCCAGGAAAAAGCAGTTGTATGAAGTTGGAATATATTTTAAGTCTGAAGTGAACAAATTCCTGCCAAGTTCTTCAGGGCTTTGTTTTTTAAAGAATGATTTTAAAAAACTTTTGCCATTGTAGAATTATTTTTATAATTGGAAGTACTCCATGCTTTTAGTAGTCTGTGAAATGTAAGTACCATGTATTACTGCAGAGGCTTAACATCATCCGTATACCTTTGAATGTAGTGATCCCTTTGAAATACTGACCTCATTTCAAACACCCATCTTGCAAGCTGTAATTTTTCTGTAAGGGTTAAAGTAAGCACAAGGACTTGGCCGTAACAGGATGAATTCACCTGATCATGTTTGACCTTGGCAGCTAGGAAGACCTGGACCTGTGAAATGCCTGGACTGGAAACCCCAGCTACTGCTAGCACAAGCCAAGGCCTGTTGTCAGACCCGTGGCAAACACAAGGTCACAGAAGATAAAGTTGGAGTTGTAAAGCTCCATATGGCTTCACAGCAATGACTGAGATGGTGGGTGGGGAAAAGAGGGTGGAGCAGGGTCTCACCTATCATTGAAGGGACTCTGGTTGTAGGCAACATCATAAAACAGATCTGCAAGAAGGTTAAGTCCTATTCATACACAGCCCCATAAAAGGAGAAACTGGTTTGTCGGGGGGGTTGGGGTTTGGTTTCTTTTTTTTTTTTTTTTTTTTTCCCCCCCAAAAAATCCCATAAAACCCCAGAAAATGCCATATACACACATGCACCTAAATTCTGTGTGCAGTTTTCAAGATGGCACATGCACGCAAAAAGTGGATATGCAAAAAACATAACCAATCAATTATTTGCACATGCAATCTCTGATTGCACGCACATTCAGAGTAAAAACGTGTGTAAATTCTGTTCTTTTTTTAATTTTATATCATGTTCACTTATACAAAACTTAAAAAAATCTTGCTGTAATCAGTTAACTACTCTTTTAAGCTATGTACAACTCTGAATATACTGTTTCTTCCATTTTTAACCACTTAAGGAAGTTATTAGCTAGTATATTTTAACATTTTGTTTCAGTTTGATTCTCTTCTCTGTGTATTCTCTTTTTTCCCACACAACAAAAACGTCCCTTTTGATTTTAGCTATGAAGGGGAGGAGAGCATTGCAATCTAATAGAATAAGTGCAGCCCAAGCTAAATTGGCATAGCTCTGTCAGTCTTGCTGAGTGGTGTCAGCTTAACCTAGAGTTGAATTTCCATTGATTTCAACTGAAGAAGGGCTAAGGTCCTTAATCAAAAAGCAGTAGAACCAAATAGTTCTTAGCTGAACAGTTTTGGGGGCTTTTTCTCATAAATTTGCAGGCTGAAACCCTAAATTGTGTAGATTGGTTATCAGATTGTATTATCTGCTGATGTTCAGCCTCTGCTAGCTAAATCAACACCTCTGAACAGCAAGACTGCAACTTTCTATAAATCACAGTTTAGTTAAAACAGCCTATCTGTGACCTGCATGCTACAGGGACAGGCGCAGCACCTGAATAAGCGGAAGGGGAAATGGAGGGGCTGGGCAGCCCATGATGGTGACGGCACCGTATGACAGAGTACACATTACTAGAGAAGGACTAAATAGCCTTCCCCTGCCCACTATTGCTGTTCTGTGCTATCAGAGAAGCTAAAACACCTGATATAATTTTTAATTTAAGAGATTTTTGTAAATTACTTCAGCTGACAGAATGAAGGATTTGCTACTCTGATAAAAATTCAGTCTTTTCCAGCCATATCGGCTGGTCCAGTAAAAGACAATCTATTCCTACAAAACTTACCTCTCATCCTCAGGCCAGCACTGCTACCTTAAATAATAAAGGCAATGCTGTAGTTGGCAAGTAGTGGCAAGTACGTTATTAGCTCAGTTCATTTCAGCAGGCTACAAGCAATAGCCAGCCTTATCACCGGAAAAGTTAGTGTCTACATTGAAGACCATCACTCTCCTAGCATCCTGTCAGGAAAAATCCCACAATTTACACACCTGCCAGACTGAAATGGGGAATATGAGTAACTAAGAGCTTTTGCTTGCAACAGGGAGCTGAGGGGAGGCAAAACATAGCCAATTTGTTCTGATCTGCCGCTTGAAAAAAATCTCTTTAGAGTGGTTGCATGTGACTGGTCACGTTAGGGCTGCCATGGGAGAGGACCAGCTTTTGTGGTCCCTTTGACTATGTGTCCTGGGCCAGCCTGAGAGGTGCTGCCCATAGCCCGTTCACTCTGAGTGGGTGAGTCATGTATTGCCCTGACAGGCATTTGGGCTCTTATTCAAGTAGCCCTTCCTTAGGTTACATGAATGTTACCTCCCCTGTGTCCCCAAGCAGGGGTGGCAGAGCTGGAGACAACTCCTGCTCACCCAGCAAGACCATGCAGCCCTTCCTCTCCTCACCACCAAAACTCAGTCAACTCCAGCCCAGCTAAGGAAGCTGCAGTTACGGTAGGGCCAGAACTTAACCCAGAGACCCTTATTAAATGTATTTTCTTCTGGAAATTAGAGTACAGTAGCTGGTATTTTAGTTAACCTTTGCAATGACATGTTTATTCTGGTGTACCCAATAATTTCTTATCACAAATTTTTTTCCACATGGAAACTTTAGACATTTCTATTTGCAGAAACAGGCTTGAAAGGATTCTGTTCCCACTTCTCTGTAGAAGTGTGATTATATTTGTAACAATTAAAAATGCAGTTCCCCTTGGGGAAATGTCAGTGGTAATTATCACACTGATGATTCCTTCTACAACTAGCTCTTGATAAATTGCTGGTACTTGTTTGACACTCTCAGTTCTCCTGTTTGATTAAATAATCATCGGGAAAATATCCACATCATCACTTCATAGTCAGATGTCAGTCTCCTTTCACGCTGAAGTGCATCGCTCTTGCTGTTAAAAATCACAACCACATCACTATGTGAAAGCCAAAAAAGCCTCCAAGAACTCGTATGTGCACCTCATAGTCAGTGTGTGTCAGTAGTAACTAGAAGAGCTATACACCTAAACCCACCTCTAAATGAACACCACTTGGGTGGAAAGTGCAGGGATAAAATGCTTGCCTTACTTTGGCAGGGGTACGTACTAATAATGAAAGCTTTCATGGAGCTGCTGTTCTTTTCTCGACTCTTGTTCATCATTGTCTCTGTTTTGTTGTGCATTTGGCTTGCAACTCATGCTGCCCACTGGGCCAGAGACCAGTCGATAGAAACATTTCCACTGACTTCAGTGGGTCCTGGATCAAACTTTTCATCTCTTCATGAAAATGGATCTCACTTCTCCCTGTGGTCCCAAACTCTACGTGTCTCACATCTTCACTCACTCTTCTCCTTGAAATCCTGCTCACTCAGTCATTCCTCGGTTGATGTTCTCTGCCTTGACCTTCATTGCAGGCACCGTGTGGAAATACTAACGCATACCAGTATCTTATGAGCATACCTTGCAGTGGTAAACCACTGTAAACCTTACTGTGTCTTTCCTCTTCCTTTCATTACCAACACGATTTCCAGTGTTGTCTAACTGGGACTAAAAGTGTCTCAGATCACGTTCTCAAAATAAGGTATGCTGGAAAATAGTACTACTTTATCCCAGATTTCAATCCTTTTGGTAGCTGACTGCAGCTCTGGTTTTCTCTCCTCCTTCTGCCTTATTTTTGAGTTCCCCTATTGCTAAAGACGCAGTTCTCTCTCACAAACATGTAAGAAATTCTCACACCCCAGACCAAACCCTTCACAGCTGTGATTCTTGGGTATTTGTGTTTGTTTTCTCAGCCACAGGCCTATTTGTAGACTTTATTCACTCTGACATACAGTGAAGCATGTTGGTAGTTTCCACATACTGCAATTCATTTTCACTACCTAAGTAAAGTCCCTTCTGTCAATAGTAGAACACAATACACTGGTTTCTTTTTTTCTGGGTTTTTTTTTTCCCCGCGATCCCTCCCAGTAAACAATGTACTATCCCTTTAACGTCTGACAAGCAACAGCCTTTCATGGAGCAATGAATGGATCAGCTTTCCAAAAGTGGTTCAGCAGCAGCAATTCTGGGTTATGGCCTTCTTTGAACTCTTGATCCATCATATCTGATGTGCTGTCTATCCCCTTGACTGATTTTCAAATTGGTCTCTAACTGCCCAGAAGCCACCTATGCATTTGGCCAGACAAATCGCATCATGAGCAGATGCGAGGTGACCCAAACAAGGTACATAAATGATGTGTTTGGGATCAGATTCAGTTGCCGGCTGTGCTAGATGCCACATAGACACTAATTAAAAAGACAGTTCTCACTCCAAGAAGCTTCAGCACTGCAATGGGGGAAGGAAACCGACACCTAGGAAGTGGGAACAGCGGATGAAAAAAGAAGCATAAAATAGTGTTTGGAAACTAACAGAATTAAAGGATATTAAAGAAACAGCTTTGAAGTTGTAAGGTCAAATAACCAAAGTTAAGAAAAGCCAAAAATTAGATTGGTTTCACTCTACCTTTCCTTATGTGATTATGTGCTGGTTTTTTCAGCAGAAATATTTTGTCATTCAGGTAAGAGGTTATCAACCTAAAGAGCAGGTACTTACTGTTTTGTTTTCTCTGCATTGGTCACTGTATGCTCTCCGGATGCACTTCCTGCACGTCATTCAAACCTTTGCTATGAAGACAGAATTATTGATGAACTTTGCCATCATATTTCTCACCGCAGGATCCACAGCGTCCATCCTCACAACACCTGCAGAGGCCCATTGTGATAACCCAGCAAAGTTCTCTCACCTAGTCAAGTTCTTGGTAGCCCTTCTAGTAGTGCTTACAAACAAGTCTCTGGCACTTGCTGAGCCGATGGTAGAAATCCATCATACATATTAGAAAGACCCTGGGGTGGATCTTGCTAACACCTGGGCTAGGTCCCTGGTCATGAAGCAGTTGCCGTTTGAGACCTTGGCTCAGCCTACTGCTGAGGCTGGGGAACATTCATGACCTTGGGAACACATTCCTGGCACTGGCACTATAGAAGGCTATAGTCTTCCACTGAAGATGGCTTTGGTGGAAGAGTGGAGTCAGTGGCTCTGTGTCACAGAGGACTGAACAGTAGAAAGGCCTACAAGATGGAAATGCCACCTGGAGTCAACTCCATGCAGGGAGAATCTTCAGGAAATTTATAAACAAATCCAAAGAAAGACTCTGGCTCTTGAAGTAAAAGTTAGGCAGAGTCTAAGCGCTAACTCCAAACTGCAGCTGTAAAGATCTCTTTGCAAAGCAATCAACCTCTAAACTCCATACGTGCTTTTCTTTTTTATTGTAAAGCTTTCCAGGTGCCAAGAGTTGCATCTGCTATCCCAGAACTGTTCTGAAAAGTTCATCATGTATCTGACTCCTACACTAGAACAGGAACTAGAAATTCTGTCCATCCCCACATCCTCCAAGAGGCTCAGTCAGGAAGGTGTTGTAGACGTACTCTGCCATCACCTACAGGATCTGGCTCCACCTAAAATGCCGTAGTCCATTTCAAAACTTAGCTGAAAAAGAACTGCCTACTTTCATATGTATATCTATGTACGTATGTATACAGGTGCCTGTGCTTTACTTCCCTTCATAGGATGTACACCCCTTATCTCATACTTCTCATGCTAGTGTCCTCATTCCCAAGCTGTGGAATGTTCTGGGGTACAGGGACTTTCTTGTGTCACTGCCCAGGGAAGAAGTCATGATTCAGTGGGTCAAAGACTGAGAACACAAGAGAGATGATGGCTTTGTAGCCCACTCAGCCTTAAAATACTCCTACAGAGCTCTTGAGAGCCATAATTTTTCAAAGACTTGCATGATGGCAAGTTTGGGGAGCGTCTCAAAGGGATGGTAAAAGGCGCATCCTTGAGTAAAGGCCACAAATGAATAAAGGCTGCCAGATTTCAAGATAGGGGAGAGATGACCTATGTTTTTCCAAATAAAAGGTCAGCAGAAATTTTTAGCATGGGAAGAACACCATGTTTTTCTCCATATTCCTTCTTAGAAGTGGCAGTTTATTTTCTGCATAAATATATGTGTGTATATATATAAATTAACCATGAAGTGTACACCCAGCATAGAAAATTTCTATGGTGTTTGGCAAAGTTGAAAGTTACTCAAAGAAGGATTATATCATGGGAAATATCAGGCAACCACAGTAACAGGCAGGGTTATCAGCCCGGCCTATAAGAAAACATATGGCTAGAGAGCATCATGCACTGGCAGATTTTCTGTTCCACATCAGTGACCCCATATTTCAGCAAGGAGGTAGTGAGAGAAAGTCAGTTGGGGAAGGGAGAATGTGTAGCAGATCTCTGCTCCTTAGAAAATATGTATTACTGCTACCTGTAAGAAAATTTGACCTGTGGGCCAGCAACTTGACTTCCAAGAAGAGAGGAAGATTTTTTCCTGAGCTTAAGCTGTGAGCTGGGACAAGGATCTCAGAAGTGGGAGCAAATAATGTGGAATGGTTGGGCTTGCCTGTGTGGTGCCCCTTACGCCTTTCTCAACTAATCCTATGGCACACAACTGGTTAAAGACCCCTTGCAGTAAGTGGGAGGGGGCAGAGAAGGCTTTAACTCAGCTGCCTGCAAGATGGTGAGACCAAGCTGAAATTCTGTATAAAAGGTATGCAGAGAAACACTCTCAACCATTAAGTAAAATGCAGGCAATTGTGAAGAGGGGCTGCACTTGCAAGGAGAGACACTGTTTCCACTAGGCTAGTTCAAGGAGGCAGGGTTGATCTGTCAAGTATATACTATAGCTGATGGTTACTTGTGAAGTCTGAAGTTCGTTAACTGCTCACAGTTTAGAGGAAAACATGTTTAGGGTTTTATTGGCATATACAGAGATGGCAAGTTGCTGAGTTATGAATAATGGAACTCCTCTCACTCCAATACTGCAGGCAAGTATTACATTGCTTAAGCGTCTCCAGGCTGGACTGCATAATTTCCAGGTAATACCTTTCCAGAATTTCCCCAGGTGGGAGTGCCACAAGGTGAACCTAGTTACAGCAATTCTTTCCGGATTAATTTGTCTTTTGGGGGAGATTTTGGGAACTGCAAGTGTTCTTCCTCAACACTTGAAACATGAAAGCTGTGTTTTATTGTATCCACCAAAGCTATATATTAGCTTAAAAACAGCTTTTCTGAACTTTTAAGTTCTTATGAATTCTGCTATTAAAAAAAAAAAAATCAAAGTCTCTTCTACACATAGATGATAATAAGAAAGCTACATATACTCAATTTGGCATCTGCTGTCAGAGACGTGCTGTATATACTCATATGCACACACAACAGTCTTTGAATAAGTAACATCTGTAATGTTCTACTTACTCTGATTAATGAAGAGAAAGGCATTAGCTCTCCTGAGCCCTTGAATGCTGTTCTGCAATTATGTCACAACTGATCTTTACTGTTTCAGCTGATTATTTATCTCATTTCCTCATCATTGTCTTAAGTTGGCTCCTTATAAATTAGGTCTTGCTATTAACAACAATCATTAATTACCCTTACAGAACGCTTGTGTCTGCAGAGGGAGATGTTGCACTTATAAGTTCTGTTTTATTCAACTTTGGTTTAAATTGCTTGCTGCTGCCATTTCTGTGCAAGCCCCAGGGATAATCCGGAAGCTATTACATTTATCAATAATACTTCAGAATTTGTTACATCTAATGCTGAGGTTTGCAGATAGGCTATTAAAAGCAAACCATTTAAAATGCAAGTGTTGTCAGAAACAAGAAGAAAGTTGTTCTAGACCCAGCAATTTGGACTACAAACTCAATGCCTCTTCAAGGGAGATGAATTAATATTGCACAGAACTGAATCTGATTAGGATGAAAAAATCATGACTAAATTCTAAAGTATGTATCTACTGAGAAGAGCGTAAGAGTGGTTGCAAGGCACGTACTTCCTCACTACAGTTTTAAAAATCCTGCCTCAAGCATCTGACAGAACAGGGAAGTTTAGTATCATGTGCTTTGCTACGAATACGGTTTGCATACTAAAGCCACTGTAAAAAAGGTAGTAGGAGCTCCAGAAGTACCCCAGGTCCCAGCAGCAAATCCAGAAGCTGGCATTAGGCATCAGAACTCCCTCTCCAAGAGCAGAGAGAAGCAGGCACAAGCACAGAGAAACATTCCTTCCTGCAGCGGAGTCTGCATCCTGGGACAGGGCTGCTGTGCAGTTGTGCCTCCCAGTTGGGGGCCAGCTGGATCACACCATATACCCTTTCTGCCTGTGCGTAAGGGTTGCCTTTAGAAAAAAAGAAAAGTCAGTTGTGTACAGCCTAGTCTCTCAAGCTGTTTGGGATCCCTAGTTCCTAGTCCTTGTTCCCTCAGTACTCCTTGCATTAGTGACTGGAGTCTGGCAGCAGCCGAACAAAATGTTTCTGGGGTTGGGCAATTGCTGGACAGAGCTTTTTTGGGGGATAGGTACCTTGGCTCTGCTAGAGTTAAGCCTGAGATACCTTTACTGGCCTATAGGCAAGTCTAATGTGAAGGGCAGAAGAGGGATTTTAAAATTATACCACTGGAAATACAACAACATGAGAGAGAAGCCATAGTATGCTCTTACCTGCAATATTGTGTTACTGCAAAGAGGATAGCAGAAGGATGCAAAACTAATGAACAATTAGAAGTATGGAAAAGTTTAGCATAGTTTTTTAAAGTGAAGAAGATAAATGCAAGGGGAATTGGATGTTGTTACACAAAGCAGCAGAAAGAAGACCCATGCAAAAACAGCTGTTTCAAAGAAATAAATTCTGTTTAGCAGAAACTACCTCCTTGTTGAAATGATTGTCCCATTAAGTCATCAGTCTGTGTGGTAAAGCCAAATCACATGAATGTTAACAGACTAACAGACTAAACAAAACTATCTGTGACAAAATAAAGGATAACTAGGCCACCACAACTTTAATGTGAGAGACAAATTCAAAGTTGCAAAGGTATTTGAAACACAGCAGAAAGCATGTTTTCTTAATCCAAGTATCTAATAAGTGCTGAAAGAATGAAGCGTACAATTGAAAACACATGCGCAAACCGAACATGAGACTGCAAGGGGAAGCATGGTGTAGAGGCCGGCTTTGTTTGCAATAACCCTGGAGAGAATTGACACAATGCAAAGGTGTTGGCACTGGTCTCTGATAGCTAAATGCAGCTGGAAGATGAAGCTCTGTTAATGAAACAAAGGTTTTACTAAGTCTCTTAATTAAATCTGCACTGGTATGTTCTATAGCAGGTTGGCTTCTGGCACTGGAAAGAAATGGATAAAAAGTGAGTTCCAAAGAGATAGTGGAGCTGAATGCAACATAATCACAGCAAGCGCCGTGCCCAAGGTTAAAATTCAAAGCTCTGCACATTTCAAATAGCAAGATCAAAATGAGTCCATTTGGCAAAGCTGTTCTGGCCTGTCTGCTAACAGATAGAAGAGTTTGAAATAGTGGAATAAAAAGTCCCAAGTGTGCTTGATTGAAGAGCAGTCTGCAAATGCAGATGATCAAATTGAATAGATAACCTATCTATGGAATTGAATTCTAGACTTCCTTTCAAAGAATGCCATGGGACATTGAAGAATACAGGGTGTATTAAAGGCGTGTAGCAAATCTTATAATTCTGAGGCAGTTTCAAAGAGCGTGGAAAAAAACCAGCATACCAAAGTTAAAACGAATACTTGCTCCCAGGCAGAGCCATAGAAAAAATAATATAAGATGCAACCAACAAAGAATGAGAAGATGGCAACACAGCTAATTGTCACCACAAGGGGTTTTTTCTTCATCTGCTTTATTAAGGAATAATCCTGTTAATAGGATCTGCCTTTTTTAAAAATGATAATATATTTGGTTGGCAAAGATATCTGCATTTCTCTAGCAGACTCTGAATGCTTTTTGATTTAATCCAGATTCTGATATAAAAAGCAATACTATTTGAGTGTAACACATATTAAATGGGTTGAAAACCAGATAACTAATAGATCAGCAGAGGAGACAGTCCTCACCTAAGGGAGAACTATCACAGATCCTCCAGCAGTTCTCCTATGGATCACCACTGCTCATTAATTTTATCAATATTTTCAGGGGGGGAATTGCTGGAAAAGAATGTTAATTTCTTTGGACATAAATATATTTTAAGGACATGTCGCTTTTACTAAATTACCTGGATCACACGGTAAATGGCCCCACATCTGATCCCGCATTTGACTTTATCACAGGATGTGGATCTGGGGCAGCCTGTGGTTGAAAGGGTTGAAACCTCTGAAGGATTGAGAATCGCTGAACGTGAATTCCCAAGGTGATGTGGTAGCTCATAGGAGTAATTCAAATGGAGGTAGCAAGCACAGAGAGTTCTTTTAACTATACGTAGCATAAATCCATCATTAAAATACAATCTTCACTTTGGAAAGTATGCAGACAAATTAGGAAAAGATTCAGGAAAGTGCTAGAAGAACTATTCAGATTCAAAGATACAATTTAAGATTTGTTTTAATACATCCGTGTACCTTTACTTCTAATTTGTCATCACTGAGAATTGCACTAAAGGTCTCCATGGTGGCACAGAATGACATGAGATGACTGAAAGATTTGGGGAATGCAAACCTCGTCAGAGAAGGACTGAATTGAAATAGACGGAGATCAACAAATCCCTAAGCTATTGACTAAGGGCTATGGGGAAGTAGCTATCCTTTGCTAAATCAAATGCTTAGTGCCATAGGCTTTCCAAAGTATGGACTTAAACAGCATGCAGAGATTCAAAAGTCACAACCTGTCAGGTTGCAAACAGCCAAAAAGACATTGAAGTGACCAAAACTATTATGTTAAAAAAATGAGAATCAATGCACTATATAAGCAGACATGTTTGTGAAATCGTCCTGAAAGTGTCCACTCTGATACTCACTACAACTAGTGGCAGAGGGTTAAAGAAAGACTTTGGGGATTTGAGAAGGAAGCAAGAGAAACAGCTAGATGAATATGCATACAAACCTTTTGGAGATCCTTCCACGCTTACAAGTTACAAGTGAAGTGTCCTCAGGGCTTTGCTTCTGGTCTGAAGCTGAACTTTTGCTTTGGTGGAAGAATGGGACATATACTAATAGGAGAGAAGCTGTATGAATAGTGTGTCTTGTTCATGGGTACGGGAGTGGCTGGGAATTAGCTAGAACAGCAGGAGGGTATTAGTACGATGACTCCAGGGAAGACAGCTGAAGATACAAACGTGGTTCCAGCTGCAAATAAGGTATAATAAACAACAAACTTTGAAGCAATGTAACAAAGAATGTGAAGAAAAGGAATGTTTTGGATTCTTCTGCAGCAGTAGTAGGGTGTGTGAATAACGCTGTCAAGGAACAGGAAAGTCTTATTAGCGAAAAGGTATAGTCAGCATCGCCAGCACCTGGTGGGATGAGTCATGCAAACAGAGCATCACATTCAGATTATGACCTGTATAAGCAGACAGAGTAGGTAAAAGCAGTGAGCAGAAGGAGGGAAGACCAACTTGGTAATTATAACTCACAACTAAAAGGTCTCAAAAGCATATGGGTTGATGTACTAACTAACAAAGACCAGGGATGCTGACAGGGGTGTGTCACAAACCGCCAAATCAAACCCAAGAATGGGATGAATTACCTCTTAAACATTTGTCTGCAATATCTAGGAATAAAAATAGTAGCATCTGGACAAACTCAGTTCAGCATGTGTGCTACTTTATCTCATGCAGCTAGCAGTAAACCACCACTGATAGTTTCTAAAAATCATGGATAATTCCCCAACTTGAAAGGCATGCTGTCCAGCATGGAAAAAACTATTTTTTGGACCTTGTTATGATGAATTAATTTTTAGACTGGAAACTGGTGGGTGGCTAGAGACCGGAAATTACACTGCCTGTGAGCAATATCTACATGGAAGGCAGCTTCTTAACTTCGGAATAGTCCTGGCAGAGAGTGAAATGAAGGCAAATATCTTAAGTAAAAAGATCACCACAAAACATTCAGAGGAAACTGTATTAGATAGCAATTAGCATACATTAAATGCTATAAAACACAGGAAGTTGATTAGGGAAGCTAAAGACAACAGGAAAAATCCAGGGGTAATATGTATAAAAGCAGTAAGAAAAAGTTCTAAAGTATACCGAAAACAAAAGAAATTCTCTCAACAGTGTAGATCTGATACTACCTGGAAGTGGAAAATCAGTGGTTTAATCTTCATTTGGAAAGCAGGTTGATGTAATCTTAACAAAAGAGGAAGATTAAGTACTTTTAATAAGGTTATAAACTAAAGAGGATATTAAACAATGCCTAGTGGGATAAATAAATAATTATCAATGAATTTGCAGTCTTTAAAGAAGCGATTGAGGAGAACTCTGATGTTTATTTGCAAGAAATCTTGGAATACTAGTGAAATTTCGAGAGATAATGCTGTGCCTCTACTTAGAAGGAAGGAAGGAGGTGACCCAGTAACTGTGGGCTGATTAGCATGGCACTAATATAAAAGCAAATAAAAGCAAAACTGACATGGGATTAATTTAATAAAGAATTCAGGAGAGGAATATAAGTTATGTCAATCAACATAGTTTTATGAAAAAAAGGTTTCGGCATTGCACATTTGATTTATTTTGATGAGATTATGAGTTTAGTTTATAAATGTCTCAGCCTCAGCTTTTGTAAGGAAGTCATCCCACAACATTCTAATCTTAACATGTTCTAGAGTATCCCTATATTATACAGTACGCCTAATTGGTAGGTGTCGAAGACTACTTTAAGCCAGTTAAGAATTGGCTGATTTAAAGAGCACAGGAAAGAGCTGCCGGTATAGACATCATCGTGGGATGGGATTACAGCTAACGAGGTTCTGCACAGACTGACGTGTTCAGCACTACCCGCTGTTGTAATCATGTGGTCAGAAGTATGTACATACCCGATGTTGATCAAATTTGTGTCGACGATGAATGTGCCATATTGCGTATGTGGCACCTGCATACCTACGTAGCTGTTACCATGTCTATGAAAAGAAGACGGTGCTCAGGGGGCTACAAACCCCTTTTTTTTTTTTCCTCTAGTAAATCTGTTCTTCTAGGTAACAGGGCACTCCTGCAACTAAGGTGCATGAATGTCCCAGAGAAATTTCACCTGACAAACAAACAGATTCTAAATATTGCAAAATGTAAAATAAGACATTTAGGAAAAACGGATGCAAGCTGTCCTTACAGACTGAGGAACGTGTCCTAGAAGACAGAGGTGGAGAAAAGCAATGTTATGGTGGAGAAATGTGTGAACATGTGGTCCCACTGCAGTGCTGCAGAACTGCATTTGGGCTAGTGCAGTTCTTGGTTGCCTGTACAGGAAATTTTAAATATAAATAAAAAGACAGACTGCTGCTGGAACAAATGCTAAACACCCTCACACTGTGTAGGTGGTTATGGCTTCCACGCTTTGAGAAAAGAGACTGTAAAATTGGAGATGGTGTAAGAGAAAGCCTCACTCAGAGCTTAATGACAGAAGAAAGTGCCTCACACTGACAGGTCACACAAATTTCGTTTGCTTAGGTTGTCAGAGTGAAGACAGAGAGGTACTTTACTACAGGATGTAAACTTCTTTCATGAAAAATAATGGATAATAAAAGTTCAGTAATTTAGCTGAAAAGAACAGAAGGATAAATTGCTGAACAATTTTTATTAGAAATAAAGAAAAATGGAGGCTTCTTTTTTTTTCCTGGTCTATTCTGTTTGCTTTTGCCAGTTAATCATGGTTGGCATATACTACCAAGATTCTCCATAAGCTGATACGGCAGGTCAGATCAGGCACCTGCTTTGAAAGTCTTTCACTGTCAAACGCATCATATTGGGCTCAGTAAAAAGTAACTGGGAGAAATCTGATGGTCTGTGATGTACAGAACAAGCTGTAGGTTCTTCTAGAGTTAAACTATCAATTTATAAAGCAAAATTTTAACAAGTCTGGGAAATAACTTCTTGGAGACTTGCTGAAAAAGCATCAATATGAGGGGGTAACAGCAACTCTTTAACTTCTACTGGTGTGGCACATTACAGATTACATCAGGTAACATCCCTTGCTGAAGGCACGGTTATGACAAACTGAAACAACATGCACACAGATGCTCAACTTTATAACTGCTTTTTCAAGGAGAGGTTGTTGTGAGCTTTATGCTCCTGCATAAAAAAGTGGTTGGGGCTATCAGGATAGATGATTTTGCCCTTGGTGGTGTTACATACCAATGATATGGTGTTGCCATATCACCATGAAGCTGCACATCGTGGTGTAGAAACGTCACCCTAACTGCCTACCTGGGTATTGGGAAGTTTAAAATCAGACCTTGGAGTATCTTTCTTTTGGCTAAAGAGGGAGGCTGGCACTGAAGACAAAGTAAGTACAAAATTTGCATTAGAGGTAGGAATCGCTTAAGATTCTGAATATGCTAAAATCACATGATATGGCTGATCACCACTTGCTCCAAATCTCAGGTTTCTGCCCCTATGTGGTGTTAAGTGTGATTTGGGTTTGGCTGTGGAATGCTGGTTTGGGGAATACCCTCTGGAACAATGCCAGGGAGATCAGCATCTCTTATTCCTGCATCTGGATCTGGACATCCCAGACCAAACTCCCACTGGTGAATGTAGCTTTTCCTCTGTGGAGCAGCGCTAGAAAATGGAGGTCATGTTGCACTTTTTCCTGTCTGTCTTGCACTATTATCTTACAAATGGTTGTGCACAGTCCTTGAGATACAAGTGGCCAGCTGGAATATGTTATAATACAAAAATCAGGAGGTGTGTCAGAGACATGGGTGTCGGCTGCCCTACTGACATCAAAAGTAGGGAAGTGTAATTAGTGATGCTACTGCCTTTTTTCTTGGAGGACCTGGTGTCATGATCTGAAGTTAAATTAGATTAAATGGGCTAAATAGGTGCAGGAGTAAATGCCTCCTTACCAGCAACGCACGATTCAGTTGCTCAGTGCTGCGGTACAGCTCTGTTGTAAAAACCTGCCTTTGTGACCCAAATGACACGCAGGCTTTCAGGTGGGAAGCTGTGACTGCCAAAGCAGAGGGAGAGGGGTATAGGGTCATGCACTTTCTATGTTCTTGTACCTCGTGAGCCAGCGTTAACGGGCAGTAACACACTGCTTGGGGCTGAGAATGGCTGAGACACTCAGGCTTGTCCACTCGTCCAAATCCACATCGCCACTGAACCAGGAATAGGTTAGGAACATCATTTGGAGCCAAACCAATCCCCATCAACTGGCTGAGTGCTCTCCTGCCTCTGGAATAGATCCCAGTCTACATTTCAGCTGCCTGCAAGGGGAGCATAAACATGGACAAAGCTAGGGTTTTCCCCCTCTTTTTTTTCTCTTCTCTTTTCTATATGATTTTCTACTTAATTTGTAGTTGTCAGAGGAGGCAAGTCTGTGCTCCTTTCTAGCTGAAGGTTTAGTAAATCAGACCTTTTTGTTTTGGATTAAATTTTACTTCAGGTCAGGTCATTTGTGGAAAGTGGTTTTGGAACCTATGACTCAGTATCTCCACATTAGAGAAAACTTCCCTCCCTAAAGTACACAGGCTTGAGTAAACATTAGAATAATCGTAGGATAATTCCCAGGAGTCATTCGCAGTCTATGAGAGTACAAGGCCACATATTAATCGTGTGGATCTAGTAATAGCAATTGCTTTATTTGCTCTGTAATTCATCTTTGATCCTGCACTGCAATAGCAGTAAGCAAACTTCCCCTAAGAAGGCAAAAATGCATTATTGGACGAGTTTGGACCTTCAGAATTTGGTCCCAGGTGGGCAAGGTAGAAAGTGTAAAAGTTTTTTAATGAAAATTTAGGAAGGTGAATGAAAATCAAGCTATTGGGAGAACTGGCTGAACAGGGTCTTTTCTCTTGGATAAGAAATTGAGAGCACTCATCCCGGTGCAAATTAAGGTCTCTCTATAGAGTGGGGAAGTGGCATTTTCAAGCTGTGACTTTTGGTGGCAATGCATGACACACATATAGGACTTAGCTTCTGGGGACTGGACGTAAAAGGTGCCCCTAATGTAACACTGTATTGCTGCTCGGGAAGAATGTGGAAAAATGACAATATTTTAACGCTGAAAACACAACTGCAGAAGAGAAAATAAAATAGTTCAGCTTACAAATCTTGATCAGAGATGCTTTCCCGTAAAAAGCCAGGTGACTGAGTTTCGAGCTGTACCCGGGTACCAGGGATTGATGGCTCCCGAGGCAGCCTCGAACTGCCTGCCTTCTCCAGAGATGCCTCCGTTAACAGCGGGTTTGAGAAGTCAGCATCGCTTCCCATTCTGCCAAATTTATTTCCTTATTAATCAAAAAATCTCATCTGCCTCTGGCTTCAGGTGATTTTTTTTTTTGCCTTAAAGCGTTGTGCAACTACCTGAGGAAAAAGAAAAAGGGGGCGGGGGGGGGAAGAGGAAGAAAAAAGGAAAAGAAAATCAGAATTAGTTCAAGGTGAGCTTCCAGTGACAGCTGTCTTTTATTCCTTTTTTTTTTCTAGCACGCCCCTTTTGAGGGTTCTTGTCAAGTACGAACTTTCCCCCGCCTCTCTGTCTCTCTTTCCGAGCCACTTCTGATCTCAGAAATGTATTTTATACGTTTGATGGATGAAGCGATCAATTTCTTTTTCGACCGAGCGTTTCTGGTTTGGAATAAATTGGCGGCGCTTTTTCCTCCCTGTCTGTTTGCATATTTGTTTTGTTTCCTCCTCCCCCAAGGTAAATGCAGACCGCTGTAATGGCATCTGTATATACAGTACGTGTCGTTTGAATAAGACGTTTTATCAAGCGTCTTTAAATCTGCAGTCAGCCTCATTTGACCTCTAAAATTACGCTTAACGGGCGACCTTCATTAGCCAAATTGGAAGGAACGTGCGGTACGTTTTAAGCGGTGCCGTTTCCACGCTGATGATAGCGAGAGGAGGCTGGGGTAAATGTGGGAGCAGCTACACCCCGCGCCCCTCCCTCCCCGGCACACGGGTGTCCGTGGGCACGGAGCCCCGCAGGACGGTTTGCAAGCAGTCGGTCTCAGGTTTGCGAGGTCGTTTCCCCGCTCCTGCTGGGAGGGATGCAGGGTTCGTGCCGGCCAGGGGGATTATTTATTTGTTACCTTGCGAGCGGGCAGGGCTTGCCGGGAGAGCGCTCGCCGTCCCCGCTCCCGGGTTGCCTGTCCCAGGGGACACCAATTAAAGGCACTAATTGGACAGTGATACATCAAAGTCCGCCGCTAAGGCTGGCTCCTCGGAGCTCCGGGGGTCCTGTACTCAGGCTTTTGTTTTAGGCACCGGCGTTGCTCCAGGTTCCCTTGTGGGACGGAGAAGGGGGGAGGCAGGGCCGCACACCCACGCGTAACACACCCACGCACCCGCACGACTCCTCCGGTCCGGCCCGCTGCCCGAAACCCTCGCTTTTCCCCGCCCCAGCAGTGCCCGTGGGTGGGTGCGCCCCACGCTGCCCTTCGAGGTGCGGGAAAACCGCAGCGACACGGGGCTCCCGGCTCACCGGGAGGACGTGTCACCGCTGACCCTCGCACACTCCCCCCCAGGAAACCCACCTCTCCGCGGGCAGCGTGACCACCCCTCTCCGCGGCCAAACTTCGGTGGCTCCCAGGGGGTCTCCGGTGACCCCTCGGCTCCAGGAGTTAGACGGGGCCGGCGGACCCCCGCTGCCCACGGGTGCTCGGGGCTCCCACCCTCAGGCTCCCGTGGACAAGGGACGCGGGGCCGGGCCCTACCCCTAACACACCCCAGGCGCTCCCTTCCCGCTGCATCGGGGTGAGCCTCTTCGGGGCTGCAGGTGTTTCTCCGAGCCCGGGATCGCCTCGAGTTTGGGCAGGAGCCTGAAACGGCCCTTCAGGCAGCGCCTCGGGACCGGGGGGCAGATCAAGGCTTCGGGTAAATGGGTCTGTGTTTGGGGAAGGGGTGAGGAGAAGGAGGAGGGAGTTACGCACTGGGACACTGGGGAATAAACCCGGCCTCTCCCCCGCTTTCCACCTCTCCTTCGAGAAATGCAACAATTCTCCCAATTACCACATGGCCTGCTTCAACTTTCGGAGAAGTTCCATTAACGCCGAATTATTCGCGACCTCGTGCTTTCTCCCAGCTGCGGCTCGCCCAAGCCCGAGGGAAGAGGCGGCGTTTCCAGGCGGGGCGCGGGGNGGCTGAGCAGCAGCGCGGTTTGAGTGTTACTGCGTAGTTGAAAGCTGCTTTTTTAACGTGTCCTTTTCTGCAAGCATCGCTCTCGGGAGCAAAGCGCGGCCCCGCGGAGATGGGGCTGGGCGGCCCACGAAGGAGCGGCGTCTGGCGCGGGTGGTTTCGCTGCGGAGCCCAGGAGCCGACGCGGCGGGGCTGGAGTTTGGCAACGGTCCCCTTCGCACCCCACCTGCAGCTCCGCTCCCTTCCTCAGGCCGGGGAGGATGTGCCGGGAGAGCGAGGAGACGTTTGATCATTTACTGCCCACGGAGGCATTTGTTTTTCATTTTGCAACCGCTTCCCTTTAAGTAATTGTTCCTGTTAAGAGCGTATACCTTTCACTGGGCTTCGCCGCGCTATAAATAATCTCGATGAAGATGCAAGGATATGACTTTCACAAGATTGGACAATTGATTAAATCTGTGACCTGCAATTGCGAATAATCTTGGAAGGCTATTTAAACAGATGAAGGCTTAAATTGTCTTGCTTGTATCTGAATTAATTTCTCATTCATCATCATTATGGAGTGATTGGTTCTACTCAGGCTTTGCAGCCTGCTGGAACGAAACTGGATTTAAATGAGACTGTAACACAATTTAAATGCTCCCCAGCTTTAACGAGGCCAATCGAGCAGCTGCAATAAATACAAATATTTTTCGAAACAGCCTTGTTTTAAATAATTACTTAATACTTTCATGTGATGTTCTTAAGCGGCAATTTCTGCCTCTGAAGTCCCAGGCACTTCTTTGTAGAAAGGGCAGCAGGGAAAAATCACTTCGTGTGTTTGCTTTGTGTGTGTATGTGCATGCAATACACCGATTGAGATCCTTTAGAATGGGGTTTGTAAGCATTAGTGTAAACCTGCGCTACGTTCTTGGTCGTAGATACGCTCAGTTTAACTGATTAAAACAAAAAAACTGAAAAGCAAACAGTGGAGGCTAGATGTAGTGATTTATTTGTTTTCTTGTTTGGAGATTCTGAACCAGCCATTTCTTCATCCCCCTACTTAAAAAAGAGAGAGAAAAGAAGAAAAACTTTCCAAAGACAGGGACCGATTCGGGGGGGATCTACCCTAATGGCAGCCCTTCGCTGATACCAGCTCTCCACACCCGCACGGCAGTCAGCCCATCCGCGGTGCGGAGCTGGTACGGGACCCTCTCGCCTTACAAAAGCAACAGCGAGAAGATCTGGAGGGAGCAGGCAACAAACGAGGGGTTCCGGGGTGAAGGATGCAGCAAAAGGACGTGGGACTGCTTTCCCTTCCGCTTTACACCCACCCAAGAACCTGATGCGCCTAAACGAAGCCATTTGTGTTAACGAGACTCCAGCTCATCCTGACGTTGGCTTTACCCCAGGGTGACACTATTGTAAGCGGCAGGACAGCGGGCCTTGGGGTGACATATGGTGGAGGGTGTTTTCAGGGGCTAAAGTCAGTAGTGAATTAAAGTAGCCAGGCGAGCAGGAGAATAATAGAAAACAAAAGGATCCTTCAGATATACAAGCCAAAAAAGTCAAAGGAGCCGCATGCCTTTCTGCAGGTGCCGGCAAACGACCTAACAACCGAGCGGAAAATGTGAAATACGGAGAGCCGATTTTCCAATGATTTGGGCGCTGGAGGGGAGAATAGGGCTGGGAAGGCAGATCCGTTCCAGTTTAATCATACAACCTTAACAAAAACGTATAGCCTGAGACGGGAAAGTAAGCGGCAGTCTCGGTGCTATCTCACTTAATGGTACAGGAGGTGACACATAAAACACAACAAAGATGGTCTGAGCAGAGCCGAAAAGGGCTGAGTGATTTGATGGTAACGGAGCGATTTAATGCGCGAGTTACAGCACTGCTCCCCGGGATCGTTTAGGCTTAACCCGTTCTCTAGAGCTCATCTTCTTCCTCTTCTGGTCCTTCTTTTATTAGTATTATTATTATTCAGTTGTTTAAAATGAGCATTATCCCAAACATATGCAGTGCAATCAGCTCGGTCACACTTACAAGAACACGCTTTAATAAGACGATCAATCAAACGCTAACAAGGCGGGGAAGGCCTTTCGGAGCTGAATTTGGCTGGCTGGGAAGCGGAGCCGACGCGGCACATGGGGTACCCCGAAGACAGCTCCGCGCTCGCCGGTGGCGAGGGGGTGGGTGCCCACCGCCGGCTCCCCGGGGGCAGCGCTGCCCG
>WAAD01002234.1:51294-67228 GCA_013389945.1 Fregata magnificens
GATTTAAAAACTATCAAGTCTCTCGCTCGCTTGGTCACAGCCAGGATGTCATAACTATCCTCAAAACTTTTCAAATTTATTTATTTCTCTGAGCTTACAGCTTTCCTTGCTGATAGACGGCCGAGGAGAGACGAGGGCGACGGCGTTCAAAAGGGTAATGCCCCGATTTCAGTGTCACCGCTGCTGAAAGGTGCCTCGTATACAAAAATCAAACGAAACACCCTCCCTTCCCAAAACAAGGAAATAATAGGAGGACATTAAAACATTGCTAGAGTGATATGCTCATAAACCAGGCATTTCCCTTGAAAGTGTTAAGCCTGGAGAAGGAATAAGACATCACACACTTCTAACCCGCGGGATATCTATTTTCCTTTGCCGGTCAACAGGGTGTCAGTAACTTTTGACCGATGCTGTCCAATTACGACTGTGAACCCACGATGCGCATTCAGTTTCTCTAAAAAAACCCAAGTCTTGTCGTCTTTAAAAAAGGAAGAAAGTTGTGACATAGCGCGGAACGATTTAGTGCCGCAAAAACTGATATGCGGTACAAATGGGTGACCAAACCAGAAAGCCTATTTTTAAATTTTTAATGGGGAGTGTTAACAATAATGGCGTAATTATCACTGTTTTATTAAGGCTATTTTTTACGACATGGTTAGAGGTGGAAGCTTTGGAGAGAAGAGAATAATAGGCGCATTATTCTGGGGTGTAAAGACAAGCTGGTACAATGACAGCACATAACACGTAAGTGGCGTTGAGGAGAGAGAGGACAGAGCCTGAGTGGGATGTGCCTAGGAGGGCATGTAATGGTATTTACAGGATCCGATCCAGGACACGTTTCTCTCTCTGTGTAGCTCTGAATGTCCGATCCCGGCACCTCTACGGAGGGCATCTGCCTGTTCTTGATTTTTTTTTTTTTACCTGTTGGCTGCCGGAAGCAGCGCTTCCCTGCCACCGCAGGAGGCTCTGGGGAGTTTTACCTTGTTAGATCAAACAAGGGGGTGGGGGAAGGGGACATTAAGGACGAGTTTGCCCGTGAAAACTAGATCTGCTGCTTTACTGATTGCAGTGAGTAAATCCTGCAGGAATTTGGGCTTTCGATTTCAATTGCTATCGCTTCCAGACTCGTTGAGAGCCATAAAACTGCGGCAATCTTTTAATGTTAGAAAGAGCAGTAGAAACACGATCTGCGTGGCAAACTCCCTGGTTTGGAAGCAGAAGAGTATTTATGGTGCGAATTTAATTCGTTGGAAGGCACAGGTAAATGAATATCGACAGTATTTCAGTGGCTCCCGTGACGAGGCTTTTTGTTTGTTTGTTTTTTAGGTTTGATTTAACAAGAATTGATCTCGCAGCCCTCCGCGCTGCACGTCTTCGTGAAACCCGCCCACGGGTGACGGCGTCGCCTGAGACCTGGTGCGCCTAAGCATCTCTTACAGAAACACTGAGGGGTTTCAGGGGGTCTTTAGATGCCCGAAAGAAGAGCCTTAAGGGGGGACGTAGCATCACCAAGAGAAAACCGCAGGAATGTCAGAGGCGAACACACAGCCTTTCACGGCATTTAGTATTTTGCTCCAGACGTGCAACGGCGTCTGGTGTTTCCCTCCTGTTTTCCTCCTGTACCCAAACCCGCCCCTTTTATTCCTGCCCCTCGCCCCCAGCAGTCTCACGACCCGGACCTAACCTAGAGGGGGGGAAAACCCACCCTTCCCAACTCCTGTTACGGCTCGGTTTGCCGAAACTCCGTGTCCCGCTTTATTAAAACAAACCGGCGGCCCAGGAGGGGCCGAGAGGAGCGGTGCTGCCGGCCGGGGCGCGGACCCCGCCGGCCGCCCGCGGGGGCACCCCGCTATTCCCCCCGCCGTCGCCCCCGGGCGGGCGGCAGAGCCCCGGGAGAGACCGTCTCCCGGCCCTTCCCGGAAGGAAATGGCTGAAACGAGGGGCGTTTGCAACGCACGGTGTCTTCTGTGCCTGCTGTAAACACGCGGCGCATGGTCAGAGCCAGCGGCTGTCTGCGCCCTCTTGCAGCCCTTCGCTTTCCAGCCGTGCTGGCGGCTTTAGGCCTGCTTCTGCTCCAGATAGGCCAAATCCCAGTATTTTCACTGGCTGAAGATTTTTTTTACACGGACCCTTATCAGCAAGTGCGGAGAGGGGCATAGCTGATGTTCAGAGCGTTGGAGACTGACCCTAAGAAGTGGAAATTGAATCCCCACTTGCTCTGCCTAGAGAAAATGGATGCAAAAGTCCTAGCTCATATACTGGATCCTGGGGACACTTTTCATCTCTAGGGAGGGGGTGAGAAATCCCTACGGAAGTTTCCTTTGGAGATACGGGTGTCTGAGCGGTACAGGATCTGCTGAGGGACCTCTCGCAATTAGGGAGTTGCCAGGAGTGGGTGTCTTACTCCAGAGTCCCAACTGTGTGCCTCTTGTAATGAAAAGGTGTTTCCTCTTTGATTTGAAAAGGAGCAGATTTGACCCCATGGGGACAAGCTACAGACGTGTGTAAAGAGACTCCATTTAGGATGACAAGGAATGGAAAGTTACATATGAATCAAACAAATGAAAAAGAGGGAAAAAAAAAAGGAAAACCCAGCCACCGAGGACAGGCATCTCAATGGCAATTCCCTCACTCCTCACTGAGACTGAGCGTCCCGAGAGCAGCAGTTGCACTGATGCAGAAGGCTTGTTCAGTTTTTGTCCATCTCTGCCTCATTCAAACTCTCCCCCAAAAAAACACACATAAAAACTCAAATATCGACCCAGAGGGCATGTTGAAGGAAAATCCTACCTAGTTTTTACTATCAAGAGTCAAACGTTCACCACTTAACCTCCAGTCCCACCTTCAAGAAACTTCGTCTACAGCTAGTCAAGATGAGATGGCATTACCAGTTACCATGGTGCATCCTAACAGCAGGTTTGGCTGCCTGGTTTATTTTTGGCTTGACACCTCTGTGCAAGGCCCTTGGGGATGAAGATGTGCATCCATAGGCTGGGTCTGCCCCACAAAACCGAAACAACCATCCTGACTCCCTGAGCAGTTGTCAAGTGCTTCAGCACTGCTGCTCGACTCAGAAATGCCCAGGTTTGCATCCTGGCTGCTGGATCCCCAAGGCCTGACCACTACCTCTCTGTCCCCTGTCTGTGAAACCCATGGTCCCCTGGACAAGGAGAGAGGTGACTGATAGCCAAGGTGAGCGTGGAGCAGCAGGGAATGCACACTGAGCAAAGCCAGTGACCCACATGAACTGTGCTGATGGGGATCCTTCTCCCATGGCCTGTTCTTGCCCTCTGCGCTCTCGGAGCTCAGCTCTGGGCACATCATGCACGTCATGTCTCAGATGACTATTGGGCCTATGAGATAGTAATCAGGGCAAAAGAAGAGATGTAGGAAACTTTCACAGCAAGTCATGGGCTTCTGCCAGAGAGCACTGAGTTCAGCCTAGGAACAAGTAGGAAATTCTGAGAGTTTGTCTAAAAAAACTTATACCAGGGCAAATAAAATCTCTGGAAGCAGATTCATTTATGCTTTTTTTTTTTTTTTCCTCCCTCCTCCGTTGATGCATATTTATGAAGAACCCAGAGATTTCACTGGAACTACTGACTGACTTTTGATCCTATGTACCGCTATGTAATATCAACAGTTTCTGATAAACACTGCAGCTGAGTTTTTCAATTACTGAGTGCCAGTAACAGTGAAAGGATGAAGTGGGCAAGGAGACAAACCTGAGTTACCTACCGCTGTAACAGAACTGCATTAACCCCTCGAGGGTCCTCTTTCAGGCCTCATGCTTCCCAGGCTGAGCTGAACAGGGAGAAAGCTGCCTCCCTACGGATCCTGAGGCAGGCCCGACCTGTCAAGGTCACGTGTTGCTCCCAGACTCAGAGAGAAAATTGTGGCCCATATGGGCGACCAGTGAGATGGAGTTTCTCTCCAGAGCTTTGGATACCCAGGTGGTCCCAGGGGATGCCTGGGATATGGGGGAGATGCTGGCCTTCGGGGAGAGCCCCTGCAGCTGCAGGGAGGCTGAGAGACAGATTATCACGTTTCTGCTGGAAATTGGGGGCGTATTGGCATTGTGTGGAGAGAAAAATCTGTAAATTTGTAAAAATAAATAAAAAGAAAAATGTAATTGCCTGTTGTGTTGCCTGAGAATGGGCGTGAGAACAGATAATGTTGGAAGCGAAGCCCAAGCGCCCTGGTATTTGCTGTTTCCGAAAGAGGAAATGAGCATGTACTGGAAAACCCTGGCAGAGAAAGGCAAGGGCTTGTTTCTCAGGCAGGGCAGCACTGCGCAAGGCACGGCTAATAACATGAAGGCTGCAGCAGGTAATCATGGCACACAGACGGGGTCACCGGCTCACTCCAGGGCTTCCCTGCACTGCGTGTCCCATGCTAGACGGCTCTATTTCTCTGCCGGCTGGGAGCACACGCCTTTAAAGACTCGTCTCCTAGGAGCTAATCCCGAAGTCCCAGCCAAGTCGCATCGACGAGGGAGACGAGGAGGGAACGCGACCCAGCCCCGGGCGTGGGGGGGTCCGGGAGAGGATGGGGTCCCTGCCTTCCCCGGCCAGCTCAGACCTGCGCACGGCCGCCCGCCCCCCCGGCCGCATCCCTCCTCCCCGCAGCGCCAATCGCGGCATCCCCCCTCCCTCCCACCCTCCCGGCCGGCGGTCCCTGGCTGTGAACACCGTGGCCCTACACTAACTGCTGTCTTCTTGCGCCCCCCACTGCTGATGGTCCGCAGAGATGAAAGGAGCCAAGCCNGGCCGGCTGGCACCAGCACCGCCCTGCGCCTTCCCTCCCGGGGGCACGGCTCCGCAGCCCGCGGCTAATTCGCTGTTTCATTCAGAGATTACATCATCCTCACCATCATCATCCCTCGAGGTCAAGAACCTTTTGCCCAGTCCGACTTAAAACTGTTGGAAAACACGCCCAGGGAGAGAAATCTCTCTTGCAGGTAAAACCTGTAGGCGATTAACTCAAACAGGTCCTTCTGGGGCGGTACTCAGGGAAAGTCGCGGCACATGGCAGCAGCTTGGCCGGGGCAGCCTGGTCCTCCCTGCCGCGCTCCCCTCTGCCGCTCTCGGAGGGTCTCCGAAAAGTCAACGTTTCCCACGGGCGGCCGAGGGTTTAGATGTGCGGAACATGAATACATCGAAATAAACACGCCTCTGTGCCTTAATCGCCTTCGCCGACTTCTTCTAAGACATAATACGCGCTCCCCGTTTAGATCCGTGGCGTGTGCCGTATAGCACATCTTATCCCGTGTGTATATACGTATACATACACGGACACGCACATATTTATGGCATGTCTGCATATAGAAACGTTCTTCCCCCCTCTTGCTCTCCCATTAAAATCCAGTTTCGAAAAATCTGCTCAAATCCGGAAAGACTACATCGATGCGCCAGTACATGCCTCCTACTACGGGTACACGGCAACCTGTAGGAGTTTTCCATTCCCAGTCCACAAAACTCGTTTTGAATGCTTTTAGTCTCGCTGCCAACCAGCAGTAAAAAAAAAAAAAAAAAAAAAAAAAAAAAAAAAACCAACACGAAAAAGAAATAATAATCAAAGCACGTGGAACACATCCCATGGGCTGCTCCTTTCTTGTTTGGTGCGTGGGTACACCTTTCTTACCATTTTCCTAGCTAGCCCCGTAGGAAACACGAATGACTTTACCGGATTAGGTTCCTTCCCTGGGCATTACTGTGGCAGTCTGTTTCCGTGGGGAAAACTTTGAAACATCTTTATATTTGAGGGTTTCCCCCCCTATAGCTCTTCTCCCTAGATGAGGACCACGGGATTCAGCCCCCACCAATGTTTTGGGAAGAGCGGACGCCCAGCCCAGAGCCCTAAGGAAGCGGGGGGCTCCCCCGGGCGCTGGGGGCGATCCGAGGCCGGGAGGGCGACGGGACCCGTGGCCGCACACGCCCACCCCCCCGGCGGGAGCTGCAGGACGGTCCCTTGGGCAGAGCCGGGCTCCAGCAAACGCGAGCAGAGGCACTCACGCTTTAAATACGTTTTCACTTTCTTTTGCATGGCAGCAGGTTGACGGGCCCTTGAGACGTATGAAGTCCGCCCCGCCTGCGCCGGTTTACGGGGAGCCACGCTTCGGTAAGGCATCCCGAATCCTCTCCCTGCTCCCATCTCCCCCATCGCAAATAAGCACTCTGTGAAGAGGGCGAAAAAGAAAATCTGATCGGATTACTTCTGCTTCCCAAATATGTTTCATTTCAGGCACTGCAGTTCTTCGGCAAAAGCCCAACTTATCCTTCGGAATCAGCGTGTTTCTTGGGAAAAAGAAAACGAAAATAAAATTTTAAAAAAGAAAAGGAAAGGAAAATTAAAAAAAAGAAAAGGTAAGGAAAAGAAAATAAAAGAGAATAAAAGAAAAGGAAAGGAAAAGAAAATAAAATATAAGAAAAGAAAAGAGAAGAAAAGAGAAGAAAAGAAAAGAAAAGAAAAGAAAAGAGAAAAGAAAAGAAAAGAAAAGAAAAGAAAAGAAAAGAAAAGAAAAGAAAAAAGAAGAGAAAAGAAAAGAGAAGAAAAGAAAGAAAAACCCTCACAACTCGGAGAAGAAATGGCATAAAACGTTGCGAAGAGGAAAACGTCTCCTGGCATCCAGGATGGGTGCAGGAAAGGCACTGGAAATGGGATAAAGCTGAAAGCGTGTGCCCCCAAACACCCCCCAGCGCCTGGGGGCTGCAGAGGGGAGAGCCCGCGGGATGGGGACTCGCGGTTTGCCCCCTCACGGGCGGCTGAACACTCGTGGGTTTTGCACTGGGGGGGTCAAACCACAAACTCACTCTGAGCGAGCAGCAACGGGCTGCAGGCAGAGTGGGCTGAGCTCGCTGCCCGCCGTGTCCCGCAGGACACCCTCTCCCGGGGCAGCGGGTGGGAAGCCGCCCGACTTTGCGGGAGACGGGGTATTTTTAATTGCGTGGAGGTTATTATTTCACACATTCCCCGAGCAGAGACAGCGAGGCGGTTCGGGTCCTGCCCCCGCCCCCGAAACTGGCGGGGCTGTAGGCAAGAGGGGGCAATTAAGCCCCTGCCGTGGTTTTTCCCACCGGGCGCTGGCACGGAGCGCCCTGGGAAAGCGGCTCCAGCGGGCGAGGTNCGGGCACGGCGCTGCGGGGCGAGCAGCCCCCTTTGAAATCGGGGCGTTATCCTCTATAAGCAGCCCTCTTGCAAGGGCGGGGAGCGGACCAGCTCTGGGGTGGCCTTGGGATGGAGAAGAGTAGGGAGAAATCTCTCTCCCCAACCCTTGTCCCCCTCCCACCGGGCTGTTACTGGAGCTCTTCCCTGCACCAGTCCCCCACCCTGGCAGCCGGCGGAGGATGTGGCTGGCTGCCCAGGGCCGTGTTTTCCCCGTCGGGACCCCAGGCACTCTCAGTGTAGAAAAGATAATCACTGATGCTGTTAATATAAAGAATCCTGTGAAGATCCCATTGCCCCGAAGCTATGGGAATGCCCCTGGGCAGGCAGCCAGGGTTCAACGCCCTCCATCTCCCTTCAATAGACACACGGCCTGCTTGGCTGGACAACAGCACCCTCTTGGCCCAGGAGCACCCAGGGCAAAGGGCCACGGCACAGGCTGTGCAGCTGGCCCCAGCGCCAGTTTGCCCAGAGCCTGGTCTCCATGACCCTTCCCAGCTTTGAGTGTAGAAGCAGGAATAACGTCCCTCTCCTGCACACCCTTCCCCAAATGCCAAAGACACCAAGCCAGAATTGGTTTGCTTTATACTGTCCAAAAAAAGGCTGATTTCCAAACCGCTGGTGGGTCTGGAAAACTTTCTGCCCTCGGGTTGGCATCCCCCAGCAGAGCACGGAGGGGAGGTACCAAAACCATGTGCCTGAGGTGGCTGCCACACGCAACACAGAGCCAAACAACCATCCTCCCATTTCTTTTTTTTTTTTTTTTTCCTTTTTAATGACAACATCGTCGTGTGGGCTTGTATAAATCCTCGGTGATTTCACAGCTCCCCGCGGTAATATCACCAGGCTGACTCTTATGATTTCCTCCACGCCTGCACAGTTTTAGATTTATAGGTCTCTTACATACTCATTCACAGAAATAAAAGGGGCGGGAGTGGAGAGGACTTGATTTCTGGCTGCTCTCTGAGGTTTCCATGCCAGATCCGTGCAAGATCGAGGGCTTTGGAAATGTGGGTTTGTAAACCAATCCCTTAACTGATTGCACCCACGTTAGGGAGTTAAGCGCACACTCACACACACATGCACACACAAATTCATTCCTAAAGAAGGGTTAAATTTGTTAAAGTGCGTGCTGCGAAAGGGAAAAGGGAAAAAAAAAGAAGACCCCCAAACCCCCCCAAAAAACGAATAGTCTTGAAAGAATCTTTGCATGGCAGATGCATTAATCCCATGTAATAACCACTCTGGTGCCTGCTAGGTCAAAACTCTCCCAGCGTTAAGAAATCCAAACTTTGTGTGGATTAGGATGAAATCAAATGGGTATATCAGCATGAAAATCAGACAGTGGAAGAGCAGCTGCTGGGGAGGCCAAAGGGTCTGAGTTATCCGAAGGTTAGGGCCCAATCCAGCTATCGCCAGCTGAAGGGAAACAAATGCAAATGGTGATAATGACAAGGAATCAGGAAAGAAGTGTCCTAAACCTGATGGCTCTTTGAGTAGGGGGGAATTCTCAACTCATCTCTCTCTACTGGGATGTTACTCCACTCTCTTTATTCCTCCATGGCTGCCAAGTATTTTCCTGCTGATAGCACAACATTTTGAGAGAGCCTGTCTCTACCTCCCCCACAAAAATGTCTCTGCAACAGAGCTCCATGGGGTAAATGCCGAAGAAGGCAGCAAGTGGATCTTCTTCAGACTTGTGGCAGATAAAAGGAGATCTGCATGTGTCCCAGTGAAAGCGGTCTGGAACAGAAGCCAGTTCCTCATTTCTGAGACAGGAGCACATGTATGAGTTAAGGATGAGCCAAATGAAAATATGGTGTCTTCTAAGCCCTGCAGGGGGGTGAAAGGCACCAGCACTACATGAATGGCAGATGCACTGCCTACAGACTGTATTTTCCATGGCATTAAGCCTTCACACTGGTAAGACATCCTTCCTAAAGAGCAGTAATCTCCTATCAACATCCAAGATCCGGAGCTTCCGATGTGCAAGTACTTGCCTTTCGATGCACTTTGGGTGCATTAATTAAAGGATTAGGCCTGCCTTCTCTCTCTCCCTCCTGTCTGGAAGGCTTTGCACACCCTTTGTACAGTAGAAGTTAATCAAAGCAATTCTCATGGTTAATATACCTCACAGTCAACATAGTGGTGGGCATTTGTATTGGGCTAACCGACAGCTTTCAGAGGGTTTGCGTATAAAATGACACCAGAGCGCTGACTTTCAGGTGCCTACCTACCACACAACAGAGAAGATGGATCTGACCTATGAACTAGGCAAGTTCACAGAGTAGTTTGTACTTTGTAATCTGTAGAGCTTAGGTGCTACAGCTCAACGTACAGAGCTATTCTTGATGAAGTCTGTGACTGGAGGGTAAAGACTTGTTCACACATGGAAATGTTTAAGAACGTCCACACAGGACTTGCTGCTCCACCTCAGATCCACACCCCATCTCAGCCCAGGTGAATTTCCTGCTTAGGCAAACCCGAGTTCCCTATGGAGATAAGGAAGAACACAGGGACTTGTTTAGGACAAGAATGTTCATGTTTGGAGATACTCAGGGAGGGCCATTGTATTTTAAACCTAGATCCTATCTTAATTTGCATGAGCTTTCAAGAGTAGACGCTCATTAGCACAGTGTGATCCTTTCAATAACTTCCCAGTTCGCAGCAGGCGTCTTCTGTTGGTTTGCACTAAGTCCATCTAATCTAAATGTAATTAAAATGAAACTCAGCTGAGATAAAGGGGTCCCGTAACTCTCCACATAGATTTCCAGCTCAAACCACAACCCAGACCACTTCTGCATAGAGGTTGGATATAGAGTGTTGAAACTAATTTATTGTGAAATCGAGCAGGCCTCGCCTGAGCAGGGAAGACCCCGTCACCCCTGGTGTGCCTGACAAGCAACTTAAGCAATGATGATGCACTCAGCTGTACATTACCACCTCACAGCTATGACAGCACAACTGATGGACGCGGCACCTCTTAGTCCATTCCAATGAAATGGAGAATAGGTTTGTAGAAACTGCTGCTGGAACACATTAATTAGTCTCTCTGATTCCTGAGCCCTGACAGCTTTGCTGACAAGGCAGGAGAGATCTCTACCTTCAGCTGCTTCATTCACAGCTACTGTTATTAATTAACCTAACATGATTTCAGTTTAAATTAACACACCAGACACCATGGCTGAGGAACAGGCACCCCCCTTTTTCACAGCTGGAGTGAAAACAGCAGTAACCTCTTCATCTACATCAGCTAAATCCAAGATGAATCATCAATCACATCCCTCAGCGAAATGCTGCGTTATGTGGATGCTCCTGCTTATGTACTTGCTCCCACTTAAGTATCCTATTTCCGTATAAAGAGGGTTTTAATCAGCTGGAGGGGAATTGATATACTGGGTTTATAATGGCTCGGGAATGGGTATGTCACCTATTGAATAGTTTAACCAACCATTACTTGCCACTTAGACTATGCAATTGGTTGGGCAAAACCTTAGTTGAAGTGACAGGGGGTTTTGCTATAGTCAATGCATGAATCCTCCACAGCAAATCCTCTCCGATGTTACACATGCTCTTGCAGCCTTGTCCTCCCACTGTTTCTGACTCGCACTGCCTCACATTGCAGCTCTTCCATGTAGCCCGTTCTGGTTAGTGCAGAGAGCAGAGGCTGTGGCTGTATTTACAGGGCACTCACGCGTTGTGTCCTGTTGTGCAAGGTGTTGCAGAGCTGCTTCAAAACACGCTAAATCACATTCCAGCAGTGCCTGATTCCGTGACACAGATTTTGGGCAGAACTTCATGACATATTTTAACCATTTGGAGAAGGATATTTTTTATCTCAGAAAAAACCCTACTGTTTAGACGTCACTGGAGTGTGGATGATGAATTTAGGAGGAGAGTGGGAGCCAGGAAATCTGGAGTTTTCTTCCTGCCTGACTGCTGGCTCTGTGGCCTTGGGCAAGCCCTAATCTTTCCGACTCCACTTCCCAGCCTGTAAAGTAGGGGTAATATTAGTTGCTTCGTGGTGATGACTGCAGTAGTGATCAGTTAACAGTTTTTCTATGGTAAAAAACCTCTTTGAATATTATTGCCCGCAGTATTTTAAAGAGGAACAATGTCCTTGTTATTAATTTTGATATTTGAGGGTAATAAGATAAGAACAACCCACCCCCTTAGCCTGTTCATCAGGATCGCTTTACAGTACTCCTCCAAGAGTCTCTCTTTGGAAAAAGGGACAAATCCAGTTTGTAATCCAATTCATCTGCTTAGGGGCATCCCAGGCATTATACAGCTGCTGTGCAACATCTGAAGTGGAAACAACACAGTTTTCATTAGAGCAGGTTTTGACTGGAAGAAAAACTCTATTTTTTTAATGGCAAGCTTCAGGTTTTTCTCTCACGCTTCTATTTTGTACCACTTTCTCTTTTTCCCCATTTTGATCATGAGGAAAATTCTCCTTTCTCCCTCTCAGGAAATCAAAATGAAACTCCCAAAACATTGCCAATCAATTGTCTTTGTTTAAGATTTTATCAGGAAAAATGGCTGTTTGCTGTCAGCTCTTTTCCAAGCCACCTGGCTCCTGGCTCCTCGAGCAGATGCTGGTCAGGTAAGCTGCTGCTGTCTTGTGTTTCCCAATTGTCTCCAGTGTTCAGCCACCTTCTCTTTTCCTGCATGTAGATGGAAGACTCTCCAGGGCAGGGGACATCTCAGTGTTCTCTGCTTTCTCCACACTCCACAAATTGACTCCTGCTTACAGTGCTAAGGAGCAATGGTAATAATAATGATGAAAAGATACGATTAAGGGATCATTAGCCCTAATAATTCCTCACCACTGGAGCTGTGCCTGGAGGCCTCCTGCTATCAGCCTGTACAAAGCCAGTCTAGGTCTCCCTGACCCACGTGGAGCATCAGGCCCATTCCGGAGCAGGGGCAGGGGCAGTGCAGGCATTCCTGGCCACCCTTGCTCTGGTATTTTGTATGGTGGGGTGGGAAGCTAAATCAAAGGACCTAGCCATATTTCCGGCTCTTTAGAGGTGGCAAATATTTTCTGTCTGCAACACCACTGCTTGGCTCTGTGAGCACTAAGTAAATCTAACATATAGCTCAAACCCTCTATAAAAGTAATGTAAACCTCCAAGATCTATAAGCAATGCTTTGCACTCTCTTATGTTCTGTTGTAGATTTTATTGCAAGGCTCCATAGAAAGCCATTTACCTACACCCACATCCTGGGTAGGACAGTGTTGTCTGACAAGTGTCTGTCTGGAGGAAACCACAGCAAAGCCATTATAACCAACATTTTGCGGAAAACAGCCTCTTATTAATTCTGTGGTCTCCAGTTACATCCATTCCCTTTCCCTGATTCCAGGCCTTCCCTCTCATTGCTCCTATGGTGCCCCTATGCGCTGGCTGGGAGGCTGTAACAGAGAGAGTTACATCTCTCGTGTAACAAGGAATTGCATGACAAGGGACGGTACAGCCAAAGTCTTTGTCTAGCTTTCCCACAGAAGTCCTGAAGCTGGTTTCGCAGCGCCACATGTGTGAAAGGTCTGACGCTGCAATACCCAGCCAAAAAAACAGCACACTTCGCACGAGAGAGTAAGCAGATCATTGCAGAGGGACCGGCTTGGAAGACACCGAATAACATGTTCAGAAAATCATTGCAATGTTGGGATACGACCCCCTGATATCTCTCCACCAGCTGGGAAAAGGAACTCTTCCAGGGACACAAGGTGGGTGCAGAAAGGTGTTCAAACCCTTGGCTGCGACCCGGCTGGTGTTACAGGGCTGTGGGCAAGCGTGTGATTCATCATCTGTACGGTTGTTGCTGGGTTTGCATTTTTAACAAGACACATGCATGAGTTGAATAAAAAATTGAGACAGGAGGAGGGAGAAGCAGCTGCTGGGGCCGATGGCCACTGATCCTTCCCATGTGAGGGGGTAACCTTTGGTAACCCTGGCCCCATGTCATGTGACAGGGCCAGGAAATAAACCCTGGGCTCTTACCAGCACTCCTGTGTGTTACACCTTTATTGCAGTGATGACAGGTTGATGGCTACACTGAAAGGTTCTTTTCCTTCGGGGAGTCCTGTCCAATGTTCAGCTTTATCCGTCCGTAAGTGCTGTCTAAGTAGTGTAGGGTCGCTGGGAAAGGTTCCCGCTCCCTCTCCACCCCCCATCCCCCCCTAAAGACTGTGGCAGGGAAAGGGGCCCCTCACCTGCCTGTCAAAAGCCACTAACTCACTGTCACCATGGCCAGCTTTCTCCTCCCTGGAAGTGGAGAGAACTTACCTCCATGGAAGCCTTTCAGAAGGATCCTCCTTCCCTCTCCCCCTTTCCCATCCCACCCCATCTGATCCCAACCCAGTGTACTAAAATACCAGCCAGTCCCTGTGTGCTTTTCTTGGATCTCAGGAGAGAATACAGCAAAGATGCTCTCATTTTAGATAACTCCTCTGGCAGACTGGACAATACCATAGCAGTTCCTCTCTTTAACAGTTTCACTCCTTTATTTTCCTTTCTGACAATGACATTATTAAGGGCTTTTAATATGCTGCAGGGTTACTATTGGAAAAGAAGAAAACAGGAGTCAACTGAAGAAAGAAATTAAGTAGGAAGGATGCTAATGACAATTTGTGAGCTCACAATTTTTTGAATGCTATTATTCTTTCTTTTATGCCGCCCCTCACACTCCCTAGCTCTCTTTTAATTACCACTCGTGGGAAAGGTAAGCTGACCGGTTTGATAATTCTCAGCACCACAACAAGTGGTCGGAACGAGTTTAAACTGGAGATTCTAAAAGTTTTCTCTTTGCATAAGACAAATTTATAGCTTGGAAACTAAATATTTGTTCAAAGAACTTTTGGAGGAGTTCGAGCACACAGGAGAGATGAAATGGCAGATTAAATATTTCATTTACATGCGATATGCATGGCATTAAGTCCTACCTTAATTCTTCACCTGTTTTCTGAAATCCTTTGACAAACACGGGACATTTCACCTCGCCGTTGTTATTTCAAGTGGCTTTCAGGCTCATTTAATTATTTTGTGTTACTGTGTGGAAGTATCCTGGGAGGGGAGCAGACTCTGGTCCCTAAGGGGAGCGCCGCAGGCTGCAGGCGGGTTGATTCCTCCTTTAGAAGACATTTCCAACACGCTGATGCGGAATAAGGATGGGTCTTCGCCCAGGAAACCAGATCTGGCTCCAGTGGGCATGCAGATGCTCTGGGGATGAGCTCCATAGGAATGGCTATAAATAGGACAAACAAGCAAACAAACAAGCAAATGGCGCTTCCCACCATAGGAACTCGGTGGAGTTTCTCTGGTGGGAACAGGGTCCAGCGATTTTGGGGCTTCTGGGTGTTCAGTGCAGGGTTTACTTCTGCACGGCAAGCCATATGACACAGGCTTTATCAGAGCCCTTTCCACGTCTGGGGGCTCTTTTCTTGTAACTTGCTGAGCTATCATGAAACCATGATCCACGGCTTACTCAACCAAAGCTTTTCTGTGCTATAATTCCTACAGACTGACCCATCTCGCTGTGCATGAATCTGGAAGTCTGCACAACCGTGTGGCAGAGCTCCCTCCCGTACACACACTTGCGCACACGCACCCTCTCTGCTCTTTCTATTTACTAGCACAAATACGGAAAAGGAGAGAGCACTTCTGTGCTGACGATGATCTGATAATCTCCCGCAGTCTGCTTTCAAAAGAAATACACATATTTATCCATAGGTTCAAGGGACGATCCCAGGGTAGAAAGTAAACATGCAAATTTGTACTCCATCCATAGTTTATTAGAACAAAAGGCATTACTTCCTTGTACTTCTCATAGAGAAGATTAAAACAGTACCAAATGTGAGCATTAGTGACTTTGGAAAGGGTTTTTATTCTTTGTGCCCTAAATGCCTGAATTTAATATTTTGAGGTGGCACACAAGCCGTGATCATAAAACGAGTTTTACTGGGAAGCCATGTTTACTTCTTGTTTATCAGACTTATTTTAATTCATTCTGGGTAGGTTCCAAGCACTGTGTTAGAGATTAAAGGCAACTGCGCACCCCAATTAGCAGCCAGCCTTTTCTAAGTAAAAGTATTTCTGAGTGGCGAGATGAAAGTGGAATAATTTGTGTTCATTAACAGTAGAGAGCTGGAGCGGGTTATTTTTCACTAAACGGCTATACCTTGATTTTGAGCCTCTCAAGATTTAAAACGAGTGACCACGTAAAAGTGAAACCCAGTGCAAAAATACCCCTCCAGGAATCGCTTTCGATAGAGCACACGAGCTCTGCAGTAAAAAGCATACTGACTAGTAAAACGTCGGGGCTGTGCAGGACTCCAAGCTCTCCAGCAGAAAATCTGGCTCTGGGGCACTAATCTCTCCGTCTTTCATGCAAAACTTTTCAACTGAAGCCGCGGTGGAGGCCATAAAAACTTTTGCTTCCCTTTAACCAAGGCAGCAGAAAATTCACGCTGTTCTAGGGGGACAGTCAGCTGCGGGGCTAAAAAGATCGCTTTAAAAAGGACTTTACCGTCTCTTTCCGAATATGACTCCTCTGTGCGAGTGTAAATCCTGCCTTGTGCGCACAGTAAGCAAGACAAGTTTTTCCCTTCGGAGTAATATGGAGTTTATCAACTAAAAATTGAGCAAATAAAGCTCGAAACTTTATTTTAGGAGTGTATTTTATACCTGAAAGACTTGTTTTAATTTTCACGTTTTCACAGAGGCCTATAAATCTTACTTTGCACCCGCTTAACCTTCTCGAACAAAAA
>WAAD01002234.1:87355-98473 GCA_013389945.1 Fregata magnificens
CGGAGCCCTCCGCGCCGCGGCCGTGCGGTGATTCAGGGCACGGAGACGGGGGTGTCTGCGGTTTTCCGAGTCGCGAAAGATTCCTCGTCCGCGGGGCTTGCGTGCCCGCCCGCCCCCGCCTCGGTCCTCCCGCCTCTCTGCCTACCCACGGCTGCACCCACGCAGCCCTCCGCGCCCCCGTCCCTCCGTCCCTCCGCCGGGTAGATGTGGCCTCGGAGCGTGCGGGAGAGCGGGTGTGTAGGTGTGTGTGCTCGTGTTATTTATTACTTTCATTTACCGTCCGAAAGCTGTTGGCACATACATTTTCAAGTACAAATTGCTGTTGTATTACATATTCCCCTCTCACCAATCTGCTGCCAGCGTCCTAAAACGCATCCCTAATACGTCTTACAAGTAAATATATCACCAACGAAAATAATTAAGCAACGTGATACATTACTTCACGACGTCCGTCCCTGCACGCGGTTCGGAGAGAATTATTATTTACATTCCCCGCGTTACCGAGAATGTTTTAAAATGGTGGTGGGGACCTTATTGTGCCTGGCTTGTTGTGTAGAGTTATATGTGCGAGGAGTTTTATTTGCAGACGTTCAAAAAAAAACCAAATTGTCCCGGAAGGAGGGTTTAAAAAGAAAACAAACCCAAAATTAAAAAAAACCAAAACGTACATAAACAAAGAAGGGTCTCTATTTTCTCAGCTCCCCTAGAAATTGAAATGCTAGGTATAACGTTTTAGCGGATGTGCACAGGGACGGGAGGGACAGAGGGAGCAAGTTATTACTGTACGTTTAGCGTATTTATTGAAACATTAATGTCAGAGCAATATTTCATTCCCAGTGTAAAACGCAAAGCATAATTAAAGACCAAAAAAGATTAGTTCAGTTTCACTTCAAGTAATTCTTGCAGGATTCGGCGACATATACTTTAATTCCCAGTGTCTGGATATGTTCGTTTATAATCACCTAATTCTGGGCGTCCTTGGTCCCTTAGATTTGAAATTCCCATGGACCGAAAGTGGCCTTACGTCTTTGATGCGGACGGAAGGGCACAGCAAATGTTTTGTATTTTTTTCCCACCAAGAGAATAATCCGGTATTTAATCTATCCCCGCCTCGAAGCTCTTGGCAGTAGCAAAGGTGGTTTGCTATGGGAAATAAACCTTGACAGGAGCATATTTCCGAAAAAGAATGATAAATAGAACTGCAAAGCTGTATCTTTTTCCGCCGCCTTTTGCTCAGAAAGACTCCCGCTGAAAAACGCTGGCTGGCTGAGATGGCCTCTGAAGAAAACGCAAAAAATATGGTGCTCAATATCGAAATGCTCAGAAAAGAAAATCGCCCTGTGCTTCCAGAGCAGCGACTTTAGTCTCTATTCGTCTGAACGGACGGCTAAGCATCTCGGCCTTTAGCCTATAAATTAAAGTTATTAAAAACAAAAAAAAAAAAGGCTATGGCTTAAATAAAACCCCATTCCTGGTGCATTTCAGCATTCTCCGTGGGCAGCGTTAGCAATAAAAACAAGACAGCGTTTAATACAAAAAAAATATTGGCAGGCGCTAAAAGGCCGTTTGTTGCCATTCATAACTTTTAGATGCGTTTTAATGCACTTTAATGATGATTTGAAGAGATGGCCTTGCGCGCTCTCGGCCGGTAAAGGAGTCCAAAAAGAAGAGGGGGGGGCNCCTTGAAGGCAGTTGATTCATGAACTAGGGTACGAAATGCAAATGTTCATTAAATCTTTCCTCCCTCCCTCCTCCCTCCGGCCTCCCTCCCGCCTCCGCACCCCCCTCCACAAAAAAAAAAAAAAAAAAAATCTCCAGTGAATAGCTTCAACATGGCGTGCTGAAAGGCAGAAGCTTTGCCCCTTCCTAGATCTGAAATGTGATTAAACATCCCCAAAGAGAGCATCTCTCTTCCTCCAGCCGCTCCCCCCTCCCTTCCCTCCCCGTAGCGTAGAGGAAAGCGCCCTCTTCTACGTAGGAAAGGTCAAGTCCTACAACGCACAACCCACGGTCATTACTGTACTGTGACCCGGGGTGTACTGGGGAGGAACGGCCGGGTGTCCCGTGATCAAAAACACTGGGACTTTTTTTTTTTTTCCCCCCTCCTTCTCTTGCGATGGAAATCTGTGGAATTAGACAGCATTTTAGCCTCCTGCAATCACCTTGTGTGCAAATCGCCATCGGAAATCCTAGGGGACCAGGAAAGACAGAGAGAGAGGACAAAATAAGTAGCAATAATAGTAGTAATAATAACAGCAATAATCGTCATTAGCCTGTGATATTGCTGCATTTTGCCTGACGCTGGCAGGAAGGACGGTGTGCCCTAGTGGCTAGATTTCTCTCCGTCTAAAGGCAGACCAGCAACAACTAGAACAAAAAAAAATATAAAATCCCAAACCAACAGCAACCCAAGTCACTGAAAGATGGAGAAGGAATGTCTTGTGGACCGGGTATATTTAATCTGTAAGGGAGGAAACCAAAAAATGTGCAATCCACCCTCATTGATCCGGAGGTCTACAGCCCAGCGCGGGATCCTAGCTGTCAGTCTCCGTGGGGATGTATTTTTTGCACAGGCGAGAGACTTCTGGATGCTGGGGTAAGATTTTCATGCTCTTCCTGGAAGCGGCTGAATGTTTCTCCTCTCCCCCTGCTCGGTGGTGAATTAAGCAAACAAGCCAACAACAAACACCCACCCGGTCCCCCCGCAAAGCCCCCTGCATGACTGGAGCAAAGTCATTTGGAAGGCCTTTGTGGAGGGTTTCCCAGGCCCCCGCTCTCCCCCCAGCCCACCCTCCCACCCCGTTCCCTTTCTCCCACGGTGTATGAGGCAGAAGTGCCGCTTCTGCTGCGGGGACCTGGGTGAAGAAGTCTGCCTGGGCTGATGCTAATAGAGCCGAAGAGCCCGTTGAGAAAAGTAAGACTGCTTCTCCTAGCTTGGGGGCTGGCTCCACCTTTCCCAGAGATGCTGCTTCCCATTCTAGCATAGGTGGAAAGCAAAGAAGGCTCTTGGGAGGAAAGTGGGCCAGGAGAGGCTGGGGTCAGAGCCCTAGACGCGGGCAGACCCGCAGATAGAGCTGCTCGTTGCTTGGCTTTCTGCTGCGCCGCGTTGTCTTGCAGAGTTGGGTCAGGCTGCGTGGAAAAGCGGCTCCTGGGTTTTTTTATTCCCGGTTGTTTTATTCCCGCGTGTTCGCCTCTGAAATTATTTTAATCGTTCAAGAGCCGGGGAGGAGGGTGGACGGCTCTGTGTGGAAGAAAGCAGGGGAAGGATGTTTAACCTGTCTGCTTTTCGCCATCGCCTGTGTCTATGTCTATCTAGAGAGAAAAATGCCAGCCGGGCGTTGTAACCTAACAGTTTAAATTAATCTGAACTTCGTCGTAATCGCCTTGGTTTGAACGCACCAAGCAAAGCGCTTTTATTTGTTCCCGATCGTCTAAATCGGCCTCTCTAGTCGGCTTGGGCTAGGAGTAATGGAAAAGCAGGGTATTTAAGCCTGGGTTTAGTCCTCGAGATGCCCCCGGGTAGGCATAAAAAATGATGGATTTTAATACAAAGCGGTCTTGGATGGGCTTCGTCTCCAGCTAGTGGTTGGTTTATGTTTAAATACGTGAGGGTTTGTAAAATGAGAATACCGTGCTGTATGGCCACTTGATGGGAAGATAAAACCGAAAGAGAAAGGACGAGAAACCCGCACACTCAGCCTGGACTGATTCGGGGGATTTTGCCCAAATTCCCCCGGCCTCTGTGTTGTGGACTTGTCGCGCTGATGCGCCCCAATTTCTGTAAGAAGTGATAATAGTATCGGCGTTTTCTGAAGAGTCGGGAAAGGGAAATAAGCGGGACGGCGAGCGGGTTTCCACCCCGGCGTAGGCAAGAGCAGCCATATTAGGCTTAGAGGGAGAGCTATTTTTATGGGTATCTTTGCGTGACATATGAGAGAACAGACAAGAAGCGGTCCTTATAGAGCCGGCTGAGCTCTACGTGGGCATACGACTGCACCCTCAATTGCCTATTTTAAGCTCGAGTTAGACAAATAGCTCCCTGTAAAGGTTACACAAGTACAGGTATCTTCATTATAATGCAATTCTGAGAGTCCATCAAAATATGAAGTTGGGGCTTTGAAGTCGTTGATTTGACAGCCCCAGTATAGTGATACTTCCTGTACCCGCCCCCTAAAACAATCCTTGATGAAGAAATGTCTTTACTTCGGTGGGTTTCACGGTACGTGAATAAGGCTCTCCTATAAAGTTAGCAGTGTGGTACAGTAAAATCTGGTGTGTTTCTTGGCGAGTTGGGCAAAATAAAAAAAAAAAAATTGAAATACCTTTATAAATCACTGTTAAAATTCAATGTGCATTAGAGAGAACGTTATATCCTATAAAATTCAATTTAGCTGAGAATCCCACTCGATTATCTTGACTTGAATTTCTGTGGCAAAGTGTGGATGTTGGCATCACAGGAACAGTCGAGCTCTCCGACGAGATTGTCTCGGCGTTGAGGAGTTTCACTTTCTGCTGCTCTTAATCTAGAGGGCACATTATATATCTCATAATTCTGGTGTGTCGTTTGCATCCTGAATCGGTAGGCAGAAAAACGCTCGTTTATCAGAGGCGACGCAGTAGGATTTTTTTTCCTCTCACTGAATATATTTCCCGGATTAACAAATCTAAGGTCAAGTTCAAGGCATCAGTTGTAGCAATACTTTTAAATGTAAGTCGACATGGGAATGTTTTGGCGGATTTTTTTTGCTTTTTTTAACGTGTAGGGTGAAGCGGCATTCCGGGCTGCGGGAGAACTTTGCATGGGAATATCGCCTGAGATGTGGCCGTCCGTAGGGATAACCGCGTCGTTTAATAGCACCGGACTTTCAAGGGATTGCTGGGGATGTTCCCTAAACCGCTCTGATTAATTCCACTTAAAATACTTGGGCATGAAAAAGGACTGGAACCTGCTTACTACAAACGGCGCTAACGACCCGGTTCTTTGTGGGTCTGGGTGGGGGTCGTGCCTGCTTTCCTGTACCGGCGGATTATAACCAGGGAAATTTGCTTTCGCACTCGTTTTAGAGCCCGCCGCTTCGTCTAGACACCCCTCTCCCGCGCCCTATTTTTGCCAGAAGTCTCTTGCACCTGTATCTGGATAGTCGGGGAGGGGGGAAATGAATGACTGGATGTGCGTTTTCATGTGTCGGGAAAGTCTCACAGAGCATTCAAGGGGAGAAAAGGAGACATTTATGGCAGTATCGTCAGTCAATCAATTTCTGATATACTTGACCGTCTAAGAAAATACCCACATCTGGCCCCCCCCCGCCTTATTGCCAAATCTGCCTCCTTTCTCTTTCAGGAGCAAGCTCCGAGCAGTAAATATAAACAACAATTTTGGAGGGGCTCAGCGCCCCGCAGCCTGGGGCGCGCCGGGCTGGAGAACCGGGGGGTGAGGAGACACGGCGGTATGAGAAACTCCCCGCGCTTGTGAAGGCGCCGGGAGTCTGTCACAGCAACAAATCGTTTGGCTGCAAGAAAATAGTTGTCGAAAAAGAGAAGTTATCTCTCTGGAAGAAGCTTCCTCTCTTGGGAAAAAAAAAACAAAAAAACCCCACGATATTTCGGCTTGTTGCAGCTATCGGAGTCAGGGTCTGCCTTCAGATAGAGCCCTCGGGTGTTCAGCAGCGCAAAGGGATGCAAAGTACCATGGTTGGTCGCCAACGATGGGTAGATCTCTTTAGGTCCGCAGCCGTTTAATCTTAATGATTAAACTAAACGGGAGGGTTGGGAGGAGGAAAAAAACAAGGACCCCTTGAAGGTTTTCCATCTCAGCGACTTAAAAAGACACAGAGGGTGTCGGAGGAAAGGAAAATATTTCGGTAATTGAAATTAAAAATAAATCTAAAATATTCTACGCCCAGATAAGCGCAGCCTTTTGAGATGTTGAAGCCTCTGAAATAACGTAATGCGATTAAATACTACCAAAAAAAAGTCAGAATAACCCTGACTTGGATCCTGTTTACATCTGCCCTTTCTCTTTACACGTATTCTGCAGTTTCCTAGCAAAATCACAACCATACCGCTTCAGGTTTTGGACAATAAATAGTCTGTCCCATATCACAGCACGGGGCTTCCTTCTCGCCGATATAAAAAAATCATCTATTATTTAGATTATTTGAAAAATTTTAGCTGACTATTATAGCACTTCCTTCTATTGCGGTGTTAAGGGAACATACTTAGTTAAAAAAAAAAACAAAAACAAAACCAAAAAGACTATGTATAGCTCCTTTCTATAACAGACAAAAAGGCAAACAGAAAAGAAGAAATGCCAGTTAAGAACTTCAGAGACCGAAATATTTAAAATCCAAACAATAAGCACGCTTTTCTGAAGCCGCATTCCTGGCAAATTTTGCGAAGAATTATCGCCTTCTGGCCTTATTTTCATTGGAAAAGGTGGGAAGGGGTTGCGCTTTTCGTTGGCAACAAGGTTGCGAATTCCCTAATATTACCTTTTCCTAACAAGCCTTTGTAGACTGTAATCATCCCGCGAGTTTTACAAAAGACTGTCCTAATTCCTGAGATATTTTCTCCTGCTCGAGCCGTAACACCCCTCTCCCTTCCCATGCGAGAGGAGCAGCAGCGATTGAAGCCAGCGGTCGTGTAATATTTTAATTAGCTCCTCTTGACGCAAATTCCTTTTAGCACACGTTTCTCCTGTTAATTACAGGCAACCACCCTATTGGCAAGGTAAATGGTCGACCTCAGATTTTTTCGAGCAAAACAGGGTAGAAAAAGACAACAATTTAGATACTATAGAACTTGACCTTTTGGAGACGAGCGGTAGTAAGTTAAACAGTTCCCTTTGCACGCCATCTGTATATATAAAAGCTAGGCTATCGAGGCGTCCTAGCTCTGTTTATATTCCTCCAAAGAAGAGACGTAGCTTTTTTTCCCCCGCTTTGTTTAGCTTAGCTACGGGTAAATGTGCTCACAGTCTCCCCACCTCTTGGCCACGCTTGTCCTTTGCAAAAACGTCCTGCAGCAGAGCTCCCAAAGTCAGAGCGGTTTTACCCTCTCTAATCCGGCCGAAATACATGGGAAGGCGTAACGAATGCATTTTCCTTCTCCAAACGAAATGCCTGCCTTTGTTTATGTTGTTTTCAGTGAGGTTAGCGAGGGGAAGGCTCGGTTTTCCCCCTTCCTCAACGCGGAAGTCCCAATTACTGTATTAAAAGAGCAATTCAACATTAGACCAAATAATCAACATTGATAATTGTGCTGAACACAGCAACTTAACAGCAGGCTCCCTGCAATTACCCACACATTCCGGGGCTTTAAGCGTACATTATCTCTGTTTCACTTAACAGCAAATAAAGCAGAGAACAGCCTGTGCCTTGGCTGTCTCCTCGCTCCCAGACGAGCTGCGCCCCTCGCAGCCTTCCCCATCAGCCTCCCCGCTTGCTCTGCGGGCGGAGCCGGGAGGCATTTTGGGGTCCCCTTGCGTTGCAAACCCGCTTGAAGAAATGGGCTGCTCGGTTTGGGGAGGGGGGAGGACAGCTCGAGCGGTTCAAAAGTAGGCATCGGGGCTGCACGTGTGCATGCTGTGCAAGCACGCATATGCCCAGACACACGCACACCCGCGCACGCCCACGCACAGGCACACACACGCCTATTTCCAGTTGCCTTCTCGCCCTTCTTGCCTTAATTTCCCTTTGTTTCCCAGAGGCAGCCCCGACCTCTGGCACGGCGGAGCCTCGCACGGCGCCACAGCCCCGGCTGCAGAGAGGAGCGGGAAAGAGCCCCATACAAACCTGTGCCAGCTCTGCTCCCCATTTCTAGCCCCAAGGTTTGAAATTTATTGAAATGCAAGAGGGGGGCTGCAGTGAGTCCGAGGAGGTGGCGTCCCGCGATTAAGCGTTGGGCAGCTCTGTCATGTCTGCTCTGACACAAGCTGAAGTTGACTGCCAAAGTGCTATAAAACCGCAGGTCAGTCTAGAACTGTTTTCGGTTCTCCTAGACGCGCCGTGTTCAATTATAGCCTTAAAAGCCCTAATACAAGTGCAAGAATTTGTTTGCCATCACACAGAGGCGGGGCGAGGCTCTGCAATGGTGGCGCCTTTGTTATCTCAAAGTCACTGAAATCCTTATACATTCCTTTTTGTTTGAAGGGAGGGGGTGTCTGCGTGTGTGCAGGGTGTGGGGAGAGGTATTTCATCGACGGAATTGAGGGGGGGGGCAGGGAAAATAGCGCTCAGATACCAAAAGAGGGCTTCCGACCCTCCAACCCCACCCCCCCACCCCCAAAAGCTAGGGGGGGAAAGTAAATGCGAGCAAAAGTATAGCGTTAAGGAAAAAGCCAACCAAAGCTCTTGCACCACCCCCCCAATCCCAAGTTAAAAAAAAAAAAAAAAGAGAGGGAGAGAGAGGGAAAACCCCCAAACCCTTTTACAGTCCCTAAACGACACTGCAGTCTTCTGCTAGCGGTTTTGACGACATGCAATCTCTTTCCATCCACTTTCTAGCAAGTATGTCAAGCTGGAAGATTAATTCATTAATTTCAAGTTCAGCTCGCAGACATGCAGTAAGCGTACGAAGTTCTTGCAGCAAACCAAAATAAAGAGTTCATTACAGGGATACGTCCAGAGCATTTGATTTGTGAACGGTAACCCTTGTAAAATAAGAAAAAGGCATATAAACATTAATGCTAATAAATTAGTTTACTCCACTACAAAGTAATTACTTGATAATATTGAATTTACAGCTTGAATTCAAACGCAATAGTTAACTATAATGTAGGGAAAATACATAATGAGAATATTTTCTCTGTGCACAACATGATTAGATTTGTTATTGAGTCAGTTACGATAAGCTAAGCAATAAATAAACAAATCGATGTTGACATTTAAATACCGAAGATCTCCAGAATTTACTAGAGAACTTTCTCCGGATATATAAATACTTCCACAGCACTGCAGAGGAGAGGGGGGAAAATCCAAATATTCTTTCCCTAACATTTTCGTTTCCCTTCCGTTAGCCTCCAAAGTCCACGGGGGCATGGATCTTGAACTACGTCTAGTTTCCTAAGACCACCGACTTCACAATAGCCTTTTGCCGTTCTGTTTTTCTATTTTGATGAAATCCAGCCGGAACCCAAATATTTCTTTTCTGAAATCGAGCATCAGAATAGCAAAAAAATATTTTTTTCCGAGAGCCTAGGGATGTCCATGCCTCAAAAGGTGCTGTATTCTTTGGCGTATTTCTCTGTTTTCTTTGGCTCCGCTCATTCGGTGGGGTGTGCATTTTTATTGGCAGAGAAGTACTTTTTAGTCTCTGCCCTGTACAATCCGCTTTCTATATCATCCCTTTCATGCAACAATAGTAAAAGTTTAACCACGTTTTTAAAATAGGTCTCCCTGGGTCTCAGCCTTCAGCGACGGCACGAAGCAAAAAGGAAAGTATCTCGGTACGGCAAGTTTGTTCCTAGGGGTTAACAGTATGTCAAATAATTTTAACTAGGCTTCTGGCAATTAAACTCGGAGTATTTGTCAAGCCGGGGTGGCCCAACATCCACTGGTTTTCCAAGTATTTAGCGGTAGCGTTGAGGCGGGGAGATCAGCAAACACTCGTTAGCTCCGTGGTCTGCAGTTTAAAGGGCTTTCTGGCGCTGCGAATGAGGCGAGGGACGGTTTGGAGGGGGTGAGGAGGGAGAACCTGCGTCCTGGGAACCCGACATTGTTAACTACCTCCAGCAAAGCTTGGCTGGAGCCGCGCGGGGTATTTGAGGTTAATATGTAAGTAAGGGAAGGAAGACACTAAGCGCTTCGGAAGTGAACATGAATGCAAGCATGTAATCTATTCACCATGAAAATCAGTACAGACTTGACCCTGGCACACTCTTCCTAGTAACGTTTCCAGAAAAACCCTGCGGGGCGACGGCTTTCTATTTTTTCTTTTTTTTTTCTTTTTTTTCGGGGGAGGGGGGGGGGGAGCCCAAACCCNAAAAAAAAAAAAAAAAAAAAAAAGAGAGAGAGAGAGAGAGGGAAAAAAAAAACCGGCCGATTTCTTCAGGAGCGTTTCCTGCTCGGAAGCGGCTTTCCAGAAGAAACCGTGCCTGCGTCTCTCCTGTGCCCTCCTTCTCGGAGCCTGCCAGCGAGCCGCCGAACGCCCCAGCAAGCACACAAACAAACAGAAAGGTCTCACCTAACCCTGGGGGGATTGCTAAGCCTCTCTACTCCAGAGCCAGCGGGTGCCATGGGCCGGGCGGCTAAGTGTGGGGCAGTGGCAAGGCGGCTTTGCGTCCCCCCGGGCTACCCCCGGCCAACCTGCGCTCGGCTCGCCCTTAGGCGCCGGCGACGAGCTGTTGCTTCCCCCCGCGATGGCCACAAAGGGAGCGGGGCCCGGACCCGCCGCTCGTCAATGTCAACGTCGGGCCACGTGACCGCACCTCCCTGCCGCCGCCGGGGAGAGCTTTCCACGTCAGCTTACGTCTCCCCATCTCTTACTTCACGGATCTGCTTCAAAGAGGCAGCTGCGTTAGAGAATCATGTTAAGCTCAGCTAATGCGGAGAAGCCGAGGTAGCCCTAATGATGGATTTTGATGAGCGTGTTCCTTGTTCCTCTAACATGTATTTGCCAAGTTGTACTTACTACGTCTCGGGTCCTGATTTTTCCAGCCTCCCTTCTTTTTTGCCCCAGACCCCGTCTTCTCGCCCTATGACATACTCCTACTCCTCCAACCTACCCCAGGTCCAACCTGTGAGAGAAGTTACCTTCAGGGAATATGCCATTGATCCCTCCAGTAAATGGCACCCCAGGAACAATCTGCCCCACTGCTACTCCGCAGAGGAGATCATGCACAGAGACTGCTTGCCTGCCACCAACACTGCTAGCATGGGCGAGATGTTCGGCAAAAACACAGCTAACGTCTACCACCCCAGCACCAACGTCTCCTCCAATTTCTATAGCACGGTGGGCAGGAACGGGGTCCTACCCCAGGCTTTCGACCAGTTTTTCGAGACGGCTTATGGCACAGCGGAAAACCTGGCCTCGGCGGACTACCCGGTAGACAAGAGTGGCGAGAAGGCGCCGGCGGCCGCCGGGGCGGCGGCGGCAACTTCAAGTTCGGAGGGCGGCTGC
>WAAD01002234.1:140038-152709 GCA_013389945.1 Fregata magnificens
AGACCCCGCAGTTACCCGGCCAACACCACCTCTGCCTCGACAGAGCCCAGGTACAACCAGCCCGCGACGTCTTCCCACTCGCCTCCCCCTGACCCTCTGCCCTGCACCGCCGTGGCCGGTTCGCCTGTCAGCGAGAGTCACCACGGGGTGAAAAACTCCCTCGCCAACTCCACCAGCACTTCGTCCAATTCCAGCAGCAACACGCACATCAGCAGAGACGGGGTTGGCACCTCGTCTGGGACTGAGGAAGACACTCCAGCAAGCAGCGAGCAGGCAAGTGCCCCGACCGACCAAAGCACAGCCCAGCCTTCACAGCCCCAGATCTACCCCTGGATGCGAAAACTGCACATAAGTCATGGTAAAGCAAATACCCTGTTCTTTCTTTATTTCTCTGGAGGAAAAGGAGGATTTAATGTAAACCGGGTGGCTGCGCCGAGCAAGGTCGGGGAGAGGGGGAGAGGAGGGCGTGAGAGCGGGCAGCCTCCGCGCACAGCACAACTCTGCTCGCAGGGAAGCACGCTGCCTTCTCCGGGCGAGTGCCCCCCAAAAGAAAAAAAAAAAAACAAAAACTGCCCGGCCCCAAAAACACAGCCCGCCTGGCTCCCAGCGCCGGCCCCGGCGGGCAGCGGGGGAGCAGAAAGCGCCTTCCCGAAGGGGGATCGGGAGCAGAGGCTGCTCCCGGCTCTCCTCTGGAAGGGGGATACTCCAGTGGGAACGGCGCGGCTGACCCCATTTATTTTGCCGAGCCGTATTAAAAAGAGAATAGCAGAGGGCGAGGAGGGCAGTTTTCGCTGCTGGGAAGCCGTGGGAGGGGGGGGGGCGAGTCCCCCCAAACTACGGGGAGAGGGCTTGAGGGGCGCGGGGAAGCGGAGCAACTTTCAGCCCCGGGTACCTGCCCTGCCCTCGCTGCCGGGGGAGCAGCCGGGGGCTCGCCGCCTCCCAGAGCCTTCCCCAGCTCAAGCCGTGGGAAAGGGCTGCACGCCTCAGCTTTGCTCTCCCAGCCCTGAAAACCCAGCTAGCAGCAGAGGCACCCTCCAAACCGGCTTGTCTGGGGGAGGCGGGGGGCGGGGGGAATTAGCCTTCCCCCCCCCAAAAAAAAAAAAAAAAATTCAATTTAAAAAAATCGAACCCCAAATCCAAGCGAAAACTTACCGAGACCACCAAATCCCCCTCCCCCAAGCCTTTCCTAAAAGGGGCTGGAGGGGGAAACTTGTTGAGCGTTTCTCCAAAGCAGAAACAAAACCAAGCAGGACTGAGAATAACGGTCCTGGTCGCTGGTAGCTGCAATAAGACACGAAGGCTCCGAGTGGCTGCTGAGAATCTAAATCATGTACTTTTCTCTTCCAGACAACATAGGGGGACCAGAAGGGAAAAGGGCTCGGACTGCTTACACCCGCTATCAGACCTTGGAGCTGGAAAAGGAATTTCACTTCAATAGATACCTGACCCGCAGAAGAAGGATTGAAATAGCACATGCTCTTTGCCTCTCAGAGAGACAAATAAAGATCTGGTTCCAAAACAGGAGAATGAAATGGAAAAAGGATAATAAGCTGAAAAGTATGAGCATGGCAGCTGCAGGAGGGGCATTCCGTCCCTAAGCGTTTGATCAATTAAAAGTACTGAGCAGTATTAGCTGACCCTGCGTCTCATGTCAGTACTAAGTTGACTTTCTAAAACTTCCTTGTGTTACTTCTGTGAAGAAACCCTGTTCTTGTCGCCCTTATTCATCTTTTAATCATGAGCCTGTTTATTACCATTCTCTCGCGTGTATAAGTAGATCTGCTTTTATCGTACATTTCTTTGTCTTGGATGGCTTTGTCTTGAAAAAATAATAGATGTTTTAACTTATTTATATGAAGCGAGCTGTGTTACTTGAAGTAACTGTTAAAACAAAACAAAACTAAACAAAAAAGAACAAAAAAAAAAAAAGAAGGTTAAAAAAAAAGGAGAGAGAGAAAGAAACCCTCCCCCGGTTTAGTACAAATGTTATGTGTTGCACTCAACCTGCTTAACTGTGCATGTGTGGTCAAGTGTTAATGTCTGTATAGCTCCAAGCTGTTAAAAATATTTTTATTCAAACTACCTATATAATTCCTGTGTAATTAATGCTGTTGTAGAGGTGAAATGATGAAATCAACTGAACTTGTCCTACGTGTAGTGAATAGTGAATCTGTGACGAAAACTGTGATTCCAAGCAGTATGTCCTTGCTGTGCCTTTGTATATGACTCTTTGCACGAACTCTTAGAAGTGGCTCTTATTAAGCGCAGCTTCTGTGATGTATGTTTTTTGTGAACAAAGTTACAAATATAGTCAAAGTCTGGCTGTTTGAGCAAACTGTGATCAGCTTTTTTTTTTTTTTTTTTTTTTTTTTTTTCCAGTAAGGTTTTTTTTAAAAAAAAAAAAAAAAATTTTTTTTTTTTTTTTTCCAGTAAGGTTTTTTTTAAAAAAAAAAAAAAAAATTTTTTTTTTTTTTTTTAAAAAAAACCTGACTGGAAATCAACAAAAAAAAAAATAAACTTTCTATTGTAAAGTTTTTGTGGTCTGGTTTGTGCAAAGCAAGAGGTTGTGCTTCCTGATTTGCCTCTGGAAAAAAAAAAAAAAAAAACCAACCGTGCAGAGTTTATAATAATATTTTACCTGGCTCCTGCTGCACGTTGGAAATGGCAGATGCTGCGATTGTCCGCTACCAGTATTTTTAATTGAAAGTTTGACCGTAAGTTCCTCCTTACTGGTTTCTCGCTAGGTGGAAAGCTGCATCGCAGGACCACAATCAACACCCTTTGTGGGTGAATCAACTGTTAGCTGTTTGCTGATGGTTGAAAAAAACCCACCCCATGTGCTTTGTTAAAACACGCTGCTAACTCCAAGACGTGTTTGCATCGCTCTAGAATTTCTCCTGTGGTCTCATTAAGTATATTTGCAGGACAGCCACGTCCGAGCCCTCTGCGTCTATTAGCAACCCTCGCTAGCCACATTCCCACTTTTCACCCTTTAAAGATTTTTGGTTTTCTTCGCTACAATTAGTTTGCTATAAACGTAATGTTACTTACCCCGTCAGAGCTTGAATGGTTAACTCTTCTGAGCTTCTAAGAGCAACTAAAGATTTGCACATTTACTGACTGGTTACATTGATGCCTTCCCTTAAAAGTTATAAAACAGTAAACTTTATAAGCCCCAGTTCCGGCTATATGACATTTGGGTGCCAAATGAATAGGGTTTTGTCTATGAATTAGATCGTAAAATCATCCATAGCACAGACAGATAGGCTCACTGGCTATAAAAAGTCACGTGGTGCCATTAAAGTAAGTTTTATGGTTTTGGGGAGTTGACATCCAACATTATATACCACATAACATATAATCTCACTGACGCTGGACTTCATTTGACTCTTTTGCAGGCTACGTGTGCCTCCTGGCCATTCAAATTGTCAGGTTTAGGGACAGAAGTATCCAAACCACAAGTTCTCAATACTGTATGAAAAATGGCTCCTTGCAAGTCAAAGGTAAGTTTTGTGCACAAGTTCCTTAAAGTTTATTTGTACAGTGGGGAAGCCGAGGCTCCCGCTCGCTCTCGCTGCCTCTCGCCTCTCTCTTTCTTTCTCTTTCTCTTTCCCTTCCTCTCCGCCTGGAGCTTTTCAGGACGGTCCCACCGAGCCTGAGAGGCAGGATCAACCACTAATGATCCAGGTTGCGCTGCAAATCCCCCCCATCCCTTCACTCGCAGCAGCTAGCTCTCTATTTTAACGATCAAATCAAAGTAAACCACAATAAGCGACTTTGGCAGAGATGGATTTTGGGGCCTAGCTTTAATCACTTTGACTACCGCAGAACATAATTACTTCCTTTGCTCCAATAGGCTCTCCAAGTTTGGAGAGGTTTTGTTTAGCAAAGAGTAGTTACTGCAGGCGATTAAAAAAAGGGAAAACAAAATAGATAGGGCTTGATATTATCTGGGCAGTGTCTTATGTAGGCATGATAGAGTTGGAGGCGTGCTGATATGGTAATAATCTTTGGATTGGTGAAATATGTTGCACATCAGAGCTAGTATTAAAATGGCACAGACTGTACTGGAGCGCTGAAGATTCCTATTTTCTGCATTGGGTTGTGCAGAAGGCTTTAGCTATGTATATATGTCCATCTGTGAGCGCGTAGTGTGTTTCGGGGATGCGCATTTATAACGCTGCTCTAACTTTTTCCGGGTCCTATATGTAATTGCATAAATATAAATATATTTAAATTACGTGCGTGTGTGCGTGCAGGTACAAATCGGTGTGTACGCCTGGATAAAGCTGCTCACATGCATATGCGTGTCTAATATCTGTGTGTTTATGTATACAAAGGGTGTGTACGCGTGTGTACATACATACCTTCCTGTGACTTTTTTTTTTTTTTTTTTTTTTAAGCGAACCAATTGACTGTAACTTGTAGCATTAATACAAGAGACTACAGGTCATTAGAGTGCTGCAAATTATGAAATACGGGCTTGGTTTATTGAAGATTGTAAATATCCCCCTAGCTCTGCTCTCTCCCTCTCTGCCTTATATTGCTGGCTGCCATTGTGGGGTAGGCCCCAGCTGCGTGTTTACTTCAACATTCTTTTTATTTAAGTGGACTGTTCTCACTAGAGTGTGATTACTCAGCAATAAACTTTATGGCCGGATTTAACTTTACTCTTTGAATTTCTAGGACTTGAATGAAAGGGTGAAAGGAACTCTGTCATTCTCTGGGTAACATTAAGGCCTGATCCTTACCCTCAGAGCTGTTACTTAGGCGAGTGATCTCGGGGGGTGCAGACGGACTAGTCGGGGGCTAGGGAAGAGATTTGAGAATTGCCTCCAAAATACATATATATCTCCAAACCAGCTGTGAGTATCTCTTTCTCTGCTCAGGTTTGGAGGAGCAGGGATTCTGCAGATTGCATTGTTTTCCTTCATGTGTCATAAAGTCGGGTTTGCAAAGGAACGGGGTGGTTTGATGCGAGCTGGGAGATGGGCTTTGTTTTATTTTGCTAGTGCTATCCCGTTTGAATATTGCGGTTTAGACTGTATCTGCTACTGCGAGCAAAAATGAGAGAAAGGCACAGGGGTACGGGAGGGTAAGGTTGTTGTGTACCTCTGCAAGCTCTGCACGTTGCTGACTGATTCCTATTTTTAATTTATTTGCCTTTAACGTTAGAGAAACGGTAGTACATAAGGTCGGCTCAGCTCAAAGATCTCACAGTTTTACATACATTTAATATTTAGAGTCAACGCCCTGTGTAAGATAAATGGAGTCTGAAGCCTTTGTGTCTGTGTATCTTCCTATGAACGCTAAGCAAACACATATGCATATACTTTATATTAAAAAAAAAAAAAAACGGGAAAGGCTTTAAAAGTGCATATCCAAATGCACATTTGAAAATCATTTCCGTAATAAACAGCTGGAGATTTTACAGTACACTAGCTGTCACATTTTCGTCAATAGGAATACCAGAAAGTTATATATGATAGGCGTGTATTATGTTATATTATATGCCATAAAATTTTACAGTTTGAGGCAAAGGCATGAAAACCCTTTAAAAGTTTGGGCTTCATTAATATACGGGTCCTTTTCCAAGGAAAATCCTTCGCTTGTAAACGGGAATGATACTAGACACAAACCATTCGCGATTACTCAATATTGAACTACATTGCGTTATTTGAATTATCTGGTGAATATACAAACACACAGGCACACCCGTTCGACTAATATTTTAGGAACCTGGATATCATCGCGGATTGTAATTTTTCATTGTCTAGAGCGAAAAGATTTACTACTACATATTTTCACATTTTTGAAAGTGTCTTCTGGAGCATATTCCATGTAAAGCAGTGTACGGAGATTCAGGAACTACGGAAAAGAAAAATATCCCCAAACCCACGAGCATATAAACCCGCCCGTACTGCAAGAAACTCTCTAACGACAAAAGAAAGTTAGCTAGAAATGACAACTTCTCCATATTTCTGGCCCTGCCCTGTCCTAAGCAGCGCAGTTGAAGCCATTCAAATCCAGAAACGCATTAAGATTTTCTAATCCGCTTTGAAATTTGAAATTCAAACAACCCTAGACTGCCGAACTCTACCAAAATATTTCCAGGTCCTAATTGTTTTCCGAGGGAAAATGTCATGGAGAATAATCGCTGGGAATCAAGAGAGAGGTCTTATCTGCGCACATTATTTTTCTGCTGTGTTTGGGGGATTAATGCGTGCGAGTTTGTTTTACTTTAGGCATGGCAAGTGGCGTTCTGCGCAGTGAAATATAGTTTACCTAATCCTCTCAAAGAAATACTTGAGTGTAGTGTGTCATGTCTAAGCGTAAGGCCAATTAAAGATTAGGCAACTCTCTTAATGTGTGTAACTAGTGACTTTGCAAGGCATAACTTTCTCTAAACCAGAAGTATAACAATCCGATGGAAAGTCATCCGTAAATTACAGCTCTGCAGCCTTGTCTAAGCCCTGCAAACGCCCTAATTGCAGAACATTACGGGGAAATTATTATTCTGCCATTTCCTTACATTTAATAAGTGTGTATCTGTGGAAGGGTGACAATAGAGGGGTTTGCAATCTGCTCCATGGGAAATTGAATGGAACAGATCATGAGGGGCGGATCAGGAGGTTTCGATTTCAAACCCTGGATACTGGAGCAATGCCTTTTCCCTCCCCGCAAATACAGATTTAACGCATTGAATGCAGACATAAGTAAACCTCCTGACCAAGTCAAGACATCGCTTTGCTTTCTTAGCTCTTTCTCTTTCCTGCCCTTAAAATCTCCCCGATTTGTTGCTAGAGTTGCTAGCCAGAGCACAAAAACACAGCTCCCACAGCCGCCTGGTCATCTTTGAAAACATTATCCCTTTCAAATTAAAGCATCCTCACTAATGTCCCTCTGGAAGGCAAATACTCATGGACCATCTCAGTCACATGTTCCTGTAGCTACACGCACAAACGGTATCAAATCTGACAGAGAAAGCGTGTAAAATTTGCAGGGATTTCGCCTTATAGCACGCATAAGGAATCTTTCCTATATCCCCTCCCCAAAAAAATGTCTTTTCAATAATAATATTTGCTATGAAGGTTATTGGGTAATTATTGCAATTTTGTGGAACAGTCCTTGCTTGAGGTGAAGTCTGTCTCTGGATAACAAATGGCAGCCCGTGCAGTTCACTGCCAGGTTAAGTAAATGCAGAAAAGATAAATCTGCACACCCTAGGAATCACCAGCAGAGCTCGCTTTAGACCAAGTTCACAGTCAACTCGTTTGCCTAGACAAGGCTTCGCAAACAATTAGAGTTGTTTCTTTATGTTTAAATCAAGGAGAAATGACTACGACCCTCGCAGCAGAGAGCTGCAGCTTTTCCCCCAACGCTCGTCGCTACATTCCTTCCAACCTCACGCCCAGAACTTACCCAGCATTTCTTTCACCTGCAATTGTAACCATATAGCGCCTTTGAGTAACAGGCTTCCCCTCCAACGCTGCCGAAAGGCTGTGCAAACTGATTTAACAGCACTTTACAAAGCTGCGAGATTAAAGAAAAGGAAAAAAAAAAAAAAGGCAATAATTAAAAATGCAAAAGTATCCGATTTCTCAACAGCAAGAAGAAGGAAAAAGAAAAAAAAGCCCTTAGAAAGCTGGGGGAAACGGCAGAACTATTGAAACAAACAGTGCGAGTCTCTTACTCCTAAAAGAAGCTGCATAGCTTTTGTATATCTTTGTGGTTAAGGGCGTTACAACTGCAGGTCAAAAAGTTGAGGGTCAAAAGTTTACGTTTTGCACCACTCTTAGTCATTCGCCTAGACAGAGTTTGATGTCAATGTTATAGCCGAGATCTTGACTATCAGCACAAAAGATAAAATAGCTTTGAGTTACGTGTGTATCACAGTATGGACTCCAGGTGAACCCTACTGGCTGAATGACCTCAATTACCGAGGAAAGGATAGAAAATTCCTCTTTTCAAGAGTAATACACGTTGTATTTCATCTTGAATTATCGGCCACATTTGCGTCTGAATATCTCGGGTTCAGCCGCGGCAGGTAAACACGCGTGTTACCCCCACGGCAGCCGCTGATGCTGCCTCCTCCGAGAGTCAGGTAGCAAAATGTTTCGCCCTTGTTTATTATATAATAACCCGCTTTAAGAGGTTTAATGTTAAGCCTTCTCACTTTGCAAAATGGCAGGGAGATAAGATAGGAGCGAAGCTATTAACGCGTGTATCGATCCTAGCCGCGCCTTTGTTTTTGCTCTCATTTCTGTAGCGACCGCTAAACTGTGCTTAAACAGGGCATGCTGGAGATAATAGGGGTTATACGCTTGGTCCGAAGGAGCTCGTTTAAAATACGGAGCGGTGGGGCCGTGGTGTGCTACCGATGGAAAATGTTGCGGAGAAGCCGGCGCCCTGCGCCGCTCCGTGATTTGGAGGGATCTCACAGCCTTCTGGAATTACCCGAGGCAGCGGTTCCCAGCGAAATGGGGAGCAGGGAGGGTTGTNCGGTTAGGCGGGTCTGCAGGGAGAACTGGCCAATATCGCATAGGGAATTTCATTCTGGGGGAGATCACAGCAAATCGGATTCAGCCTGCAGTGATGAGGATGAGGGGTCGGTGGACGAGGGAAAGGCTATTCCCAAATATTCATAAGCAGATATGAAAGGTGTGGAGGAGGGGAGAGGGCGACGAGGAAGTCCGAGGAAGAGCGCACCTCACCCCCATCCATGCATAGCTGCCTTTCGACCCCAAGGCAGGAGGCTACACCGGCCTCTGTGTAGCTGGTACGCGTGAATTACTTGCCAGACACACAGCTGGATCGTGGCAGTCGAGCGCTATTTCTTGGGAACAAATAGACCAGGGGTTAGATTTCAGATTAGCCAAAGTGGTTGTTGGAGATTTTGCCTAAAGTACCTGCTGAAGCCTGGAAAGTATATAACGCAAGTGTTTGCTCGGCGTGCAGACGTTGTTCACAAGTTGCTCACTTGTAGCGAGCCCTGGCATTGCACGTTTGGGGAGCCCGCCCTCGCTGGAGATAGTCTATAACCTTTCACATCCAGAGTATTTATTTGGTGTAAGAGCGGAGCCTGATAACAAGCTAAAACCCGTAGCCAAATATCTATTTTGTTAGAGAATAGCAGGCGGATTGTTTCCAAGAATAACAATGCGTCTTTGATATACCCAGAACGAAAGCTGTTACTATAACTGGCTTACTCAAGAGTAGGTGACCAAAATCCATTTGCTTCCTCACCGAAACAATTAGTGGCTCGAATTCCATATTTTCAATCTGGTTTAGAATAAAAATGTCAATGAGAATATTTTCAAAGAAGTGGAAACTGCGACTTCAATAAATATTGACTCTTCTGATTTGTTGTTTAAATTATTCCTTAAAAAAAAAAACAACCCCAAAACCCCAAAAAAGCAGGCGACAACCTGGAGCAGAACAGTTAATAATTTGAGGCGAACTCTTTCTGTCCTTTCACTCTCTGCATTCAGCACGCCGCTCTCTGGCGTGGAAGGTCTGCTCAAAAGACCATTCATTTAAAATCCGGGCACAAATCACATTTTACGTGTGTTTATTTAACCGCGCCAGGACAGAGCGAGCAAATCCCGCCAAGCACCCCGTTGGTAAGAAGAGCCCCGGTGCCGGAGAAGTCACCGCTTTTACCAAATGCTGAACTTGGGGCAAAACTGCGAGCATTGCCCCGGCAGCCACCGTAGGAAAGGAGCGCTCCCGCCCGCGGAGGCAGGAGCAGCCTCGGGGGCTGTATCGTTCCCGGGAACAAAGGAGGGAATACAGTCGATACATTCCATAACGTTTACATTTTCCCGCGATTTTTTCTTAATTTTCCCTTAGAAGTAGTGACCTGGGCAAAGCACCCCGCTATCTAAAAGACACTGTTATAGACCTTTTAGAAAAACTAAGTCCAAGGCCGAGGTGAACTTCAGGTCACCGCGTCTAACAAATATGAAAATGTCGCCTGGTGAAGGGCACGCCTTGTTATTTAACAAAGACTGTCAATGTGTAAGATTAATAAGAAACAAAATGCACACGGTGTCACTTTTCGGTCACTTTGAAACTTGGGACAGCCTCGCATTCAAGAGGGGAAAGCTGAGGCTAAATATATTCAAAATGGTTCAAATCAAAATCAAACCAGGCTGCTAGTGCGATTCTTCCTCCTCCTACCGCTCTTGGTGGAGGATGCCCGGGCACGGCGAAAGGTTGACTTGAATTATTATTATTATTATTATTATTATTATTATTACTCTCATTATTCTTGCTGTTATTGTTATTTTCTCTTTCGGGGTAACTACGTTTTAGCCGCGCATGTGGAGGGTAGCAGGAGTGCTTGCCTGTTTCACAAGAAAAAGGGGGATCCCCCTTTTCCCCCTCTTTGGGTATGTATGAGGTTGGCTCTTCTGGGTGCATGGAAATTAACTCTCTCCCTCTCAACTTCATTCCAGTGGGGTCCCCATCTCCTCCTCGGCCAGCCTCGGCCAGGAAACTCTCGCTCCTTTATTAACTGATTAAAGTCTCCCTCATCAGTGAAATCGAGCCGTTAGTCCTTCTGGAAAAATAAGGGAGCTGGCCTATTTTTCCTCTCCTTTTCTTTCTTTGAGAGCTTAGGATGATGCTACAAGTTTGTTAAAGGGAAGTACCGGGGAAAAAAAGGGTTTCTGAGATTGTTTATTACAGCCATAAATCTTGCAGTAAAATGTCGAAATGGCCGTGTGCAAGATAACACTTGGTGGTCTTGGCTGGGTTCTTGTTTATGATAGCAAAACCACAAAGACATGGAACAGGCCTTTTGGAGGTCCTGCCTCAGCACATCTCCGCAGACTAATAGAACCACACGAAAAAACCAGACTTCAGCTGAGCAGCTCAGGTCACCTTGCAGATTTACAGTCGTATACAAAATTGCATCCTTCTCCCCGTAGCCGAGCGCCAGAGCCCCACGGTAGAAAGAGGCACAGAGAAACAAGTATACTTTGAGATCTAATCACGGTAAATAATAGGAAACAGAGCCCGGTCAGCTCTCCCAATATAGCGCTGAGCTTACAAACCGAGACACCACTTTTCGTTGTGTTTTACCGTGGCTTGGAGCACGGCAGCCTGCTGTAGTGCTCTGGCCGTAGTGTCTCAGGACTTATGCCGAGGATAATATTTACCATAACCCAGTGTAATTCATCTGGCGCTGGCCGGCAGGTATTTGTACGTCTGTGTCCGTATGTGTGCATGGATCTCTTTACGCCGGGAAAATGCTCTCTGCTCGTGGTGGACTCTGGCAATTTTTTATTTTTTACAGTCATGTAGGTGGGAGCTTTATTCTTTTACAACATGGGCTGCTCTTGTTTTCTGTTTTGTTGTTGTGGTGGTGGTTCTTTTTTTTTTAATATATAAATAAAACAATCTCCCCTTTCCTGTCAAATGTGTGTTGTTGAACAGTTCGGGCTGTCTCTGTGTGCGTGTGTGTAACCGCATTTCCTCTCCATGCAGAGTAAATAGAGAAACTTATCTATTACCCCAGTTAAAGAGTTCCATAGATGTGCTGTTGGAAATGAGTAAGTAAATGTGTTTTAACTCTCTTTACAAATTAGACATTCGATAGGAGGAGGAAATGAGTGATTGTTTAGATAAGTACCCCAGTATACCCAAGTGCTGGAAATGTTCTAACATATTACAAGCCGCCTGCAATGTGCGTGCGTGCCTGTGTGTGTATAAAATATAAATCGATACGATGTGTGTCTTGTTAGATAGAATATATATTCAAATAGAATTTTATTGCATGTATCCATTATCTATAAAACTGCAAAAGACAATAATCTGAATTTAAACCAGGGTAACTGTTAATGTAATATCTTTAGGAGGGCAAGATCTAAAACGTATCATATTTACGCTTGATATATTAGATGTATTTTCCCATGCCAGCAGACGAGATTACCTACTCGGCAATTATATTCTCGAAGGGTGCGGTAAATATTTCTATGTGTTTGTATGCTTTCCTGAAAAGAAGAAGAAGAAAAAAATAATCCGGAAAGTTCGCTTCTAACTCCGAATGGACCAGACTAGCTGACGTTCAATAAGTATTTTTTTTCCCCTTAGAATAAGAGCATAATTAGTTCAACCATCAAATCTCAATTACCTAAGGTCAGGGCGGTTGCCTCTTTTCCCTCTAAGCTGCAAATATCGTTAACAGTCTCAGTTTTAGCAACGCAGAAGTGCCCGAGTGCCCTCTCCCTCCTACGCCAGGGTCTGCGAGTTACTTCTGCGAAGGCGCGAGCGGTTTCTCGTGGACGTGAAAATTAAGAAATCAACCCAAGACGAGGCAGACCAAACCGACGGACTTAAATCCGTAGTTTGGGAACGGCTCCTCCGCGGGGAGGGATGCTCTCAGCGAGCCCTGCGGCCGCCGGTAGAAGTATTTGATACCGCCGTGTCCGCCTTCCCCTCCCTCCCTTCCCCCTCTCCTCCCCGTTATTTTCAGGCTGGCTATATCCCTCACACCCCGCAATCCACTCGAGGACTCTCCTCGGCCTCCCCGCCACCTTCGTACTAACTTTTGCATCTATTCCTCCGGTTAGCACGGCTTCCAAGGTGCAAAGGGCTAACCCCAGAGCTCCCGGCCGCCCGCGGTCCGCAGCGGCGGGGCGCTGGGGGCAGACCCCGGAGGGCTG
>WAAD01002234.1:192458-248499 GCA_013389945.1 Fregata magnificens
GGCTGCGAGCTGCTGGGCGGGAGGCTGCGGGCCGGCTGGCCGCGCCCGAGGTGGCATCGCAGCGCTGAGCCAGGGGTATCGCTTCTGATCTCCTTTGTCTATTAATACAGCCATCACCGAATCCCGGATAACCTCCCTTTCCCTCTGTCAACACCCCTCCGCTCCAGCCCGTGCTGGGGGAAGAGGGATGGGACCTGCCATCGGGGTCCTGTAGCAAGGGGGTGCCCTTTTTAGGGGTAACTTGGTGACAGATGCGGACGTTTCTAGGGAGCTCGGTAAACAGAAAGTTGGACTGGACTTTTTCATAGCCCATGTGGTTTTCATCATTCCCCGTCAGGCTCAGACCAAAGGCAGAAGCTTCCCTCTTCACACTCCTCGTCCCCTCTCATCTTCAGCAGTCACTCAGCCCCGGTGACATGGAATAAAGAGCAGAGAAAACACAGGAGACCAGGTTCGTTAAGTAATGAAAAGGGATGGGGGTGAGGATGAGGCTGGCGGTGGAAATGGGGGGCGAGGGGGAGTGGGAATCTCTCCTCCACTGCATACCAGTGAGCCTTCAGGTGCAAAGCACATCTGTGTAAATCACAGACTCCGTCTGGGGACAAATGAGGGGGAGCACAGAGGAGGACTCTCAGAGAATAACCACTCGTCCAGACTTCTCACTGCCTTCATAAGAAGGTGAAGGTTATGGAAGGGGCTAAGTCACAGTTTTAACAGAAACTCCTCTGTACCGATAAAACAAAGCTTTTCCTTGACTTTTGCAACAGGTCGACTACCTCAACTAACTCTTGTGCAAAATATCAGTTACAGTGGAAATGCCATCCATGCCTCCATATATATTCTTAGCGTAGTTGTGAAATATTCCCACTAGCACCCAGCAAAGGTGGAGTCTTTGACTAGGCTAGTCTATTTTGCAAGAAATAAAATCCCTGCAGCACTGCTCTGTAATGTCAGCGGATTCAACATCCATGCATGGTTCTGAGGACAGACAGATCATAAAACAAAATGCATTGGCTGGGGTAGTGTTGTGTTCCTCATGCTGAGCTGGGGAAAAAAAAAGTAAAAAAAAAACCCCACTGTCTAGAAACTGAAAGGTGATTCCATCCGCACTGAGCCATTGAAGAGCCATGCATATTTCACTGTGCGAAAATGTTATCTTGGAGGAACACTCCTTCCAGCCAACAGTGTTACCATGAACAATATGTTTAGACATGGAAGTGGGTATTGCAGACAAGCAAGACCCCGTGGAGCTTTGCAATTTTTTACACACACTCCCTCCCCCCCCTTTCATTTTTTGTATTTCTGACAGTGCTAGGAGGCAAGGCAATGATCATGGAAATAGAGGGTGAGACAAAAAGGGCCTGAGAAGATCTATCCTCTGGTCAGAACAGGATGAGGAATGACACACCTCAGCTCGTGCTGTGCTGGAGATGTGCAATATCTTTATGCATAGGAACATGAGTGTTCCCCCAGAACTTAGGTTCACCTAAAGAGGCATTACCCGAGCTTCTTTCAAGTCAGCTCACAAACTGAAAGTTTTAAATGCTATCAGAGGCTTGTACCTGACCCCACGCTTACATCAGCTTTGAGTGGGACCTACTCTGGCCCATTGCCCAGGGAGATTCAGCTCACCTGGGACCCACAGGTCTGAAAATCAAAAGATTAGGCTCACTGAACCTGGTAACCCATCAGTAAAGATAACTTTTCTCTCTTCAGATCACACCTTTCTCACCCCAGGGTGAGAAACGGCACAGTAAAGCGTATAAGGAATATACACAAAAAACACTGAAAATTCTGCTGAGGCTCCTCTAATGAAACAGTTTGATTGCAAATCAGACAAGTGACTCTAGAAATCCAGATAATCTCCATGTAATCCCCTTTTTGAACACAGTGATGTGTTTCGAGACTGGTCAACCATACAGGTTGACTCCCACTTCAGCTGGAGCTGAAACAGAAGACGACACGCCCATTACCCTGGGCTCTGGATCAGGCCCCAACTGCAAACTCTGTATTCAACAATGGGCAAAAATTTCCTCTCTGCTTTTCACTGAGAAGACAGTGGGACAGCCTGTGCGCTGAAAGCAGTGGAAACCTAACAAGCAATCTTCTGGTCAGACATCAAGGGGTTTTTGTATCGTGTATGTGAGCTACCACAGGGGAATCCTGCCTGTGGGAGGGGAAGGTGACACATTTAAAATATTTACTGCTATCAGAAAGAACAATTTTGCTCACCCTATCCAGTAGGTGTGAATCAAAATAAATGCAAATCATTGAGGTTTAAATACAAATCTCGGCTGCAACCTTAACTATGATCCTGTTCAAAATACAGGAAAGGAGGAGGCCCTTCAGTAACCCGTCTTAACCAGGATTAAATACAGAAGACATAATGGGACCTTCTTCTGCAGACCTTTTTCATTAAAATCAGTGGAGTTTTGCCTTAGAAAATACTGCAGACAGGATTTCTTGAGCCACTAACCATTTTTCAATGTGACATTTTACAATTTAAAATAATAAGTGAAAATTAGTTACCACAAATACAGTGTTTAAAGCAACAGTGAGCCCATGTTAACATTGATTTCTCTCTGTGTGTCTCCTTCTCTCTTTCTTTATAGAACTTATGTACTCTGTCGATACAATACTACCCACTTTGATAATAAATCTGTTGTTTCAAGCTAGGATGCTACCATTTCCTTCTCCGTGTAATTTATAGTTGTATTGATTCTAAAGCTCTGGTTCTCTATTTCCCCCCCGTTGTATTAAAAATGAGTTCTAATTGCAAGGCAAATGATCTTTGGTCGAAGCACCTCACAGAGTATTTTAACTGTGGCTAAGGAGATTTAATTTGATTAATAGAGAAATGAAAGCCCTGAACATTTAAAATGATAATTTTCAGTTCAGGAAAAAATAGAGAGACAGAGAAAGAAGGGAGGTTAATAGAGCCAGGGAAAGCGTTCATAGATCAGCACGAGCAGATGTTCTTTTGCTTCTCTGTCAACATCTCTGGTTTGTTGTGCATATAGAAAAACAAGCTTTTCAACTCTCACCGTGATTTCAGCCTGTTGCCAGCTTTGCTTGCCTGCAGGATATCTGCTTATCTAGCATGGGAGCAGGATCAGGCCTCCTCCCCTTTGGTCTAGAAGCAAAACAACCTTTCACACAGGCTGCGAGGTTTGTCACACTCCCCCTCCTTTGCACACACATTTTCAACCTTTAGATCTTTATTTCATAAAATTCCTTTCCTCTTAGAGACCAAAAAAAAACCCAAGCCAGGAGATGAATTGAAGAGCTGAGCAATATTAACTGCATTCAGGTGTGTGTTGGCTGAGAGGAGACGAAAGGAACCTGGCCCCTTCCTCGAGGGCAGTGTGCGTGTTCAGCTACGTGGGACTGGGACGGTGGTCGCCGTGCAGCTGTATAGGGTCCCCTTTACCCCTGGTGCCTGCACTTAGTGTGTAATTTCAGAGGGAGACGGATGCTGTTACTTCATATAGGAAATTCAAATAGTTGTTCTCCTCAGTGAAGCACCTTTGAGAGCTGCCTTGCGTGCTAACATGTCTGAAGTGTCCATGTTGAAGGAAGAGAGTAATCTATGGGTGCATGGGTGTGTCCGTTAGGATTCATGAGAACGAGGCATGTTTTTTCATGTTTTTAATCCTTAAAGCAGGTCTTTTGTTTAGTGCAATTCCGTATTAGTTCTAAGCAGCAGCACTAACGGTGATGGAGTCCAGCCTGAACCTTAAAATTAGGTTTGTTTGTCTCTAAATATTCTCCAGGGCAAGGAATATATATCAGCCTTGGAAAAAAAAAGCAATCTGCATTTAAGTGAAGATTAAATAATCTAAGATTTATCATTCACTTCTCAGAGGGTAGGACTTTTTTTATTGTAGTAAAATGTTTAAAGTAAGAAAATGCCAGCAGGCATCAAACAGAAAATTCCCTTTCATCACAAAAAGTTAACTCCTGCTACATTTGTGCAATATAAAATGCCCAAGCAGTTTCAATGAGGAGTTTCTCAGAAAAAGGACTGTGGAAGTAGCCCCAAAAGTCACTACCTGTGGGGTAAACACTACCTGAGCTCAAAGAGGCAGAAAGGAATGAAGTCTGTCAGCAGCCCTGTCTTGAGACATACCTGCTCGACGTGAGTTTGTCCGAAGGCAGGCATCACGCTCTGCTCCAGAGATCCTGTCAGCTAGATCTGAAGGACATTCCTTGAGCCGTCACATGTGAACATCCCTTAATTGTGAGTAGGAGTATGTGTGCTTAGCCAGAAGGCCACTACTGAAAATAGTGCTTTTTCTTGACCAGCAAAATGAATTGTGGATGCACTCGAAAGGCGAAGAAGTGCGCAAGTTCTTATTAGGAGAACGGGGAGAAGGAATTCCTCCTTGCATACTGCTTACTCCCTTACTTCAAAGAATTTAAAAAAATAAAGCTTCATCTAGATGTTTCCCAGATGCTTATCCACACCTATGAGACAAGCTTTTCAGGATCTTCTCACTGGTGCTCCAAGCCTTTCCAGCTTTCCAGACCTCATGAGCTTATGTTCTCCGGCCCTTGGTGCAGCCCTTCCATCACTTTTAATCCAGGTTAGGATGAGGGTGGTCAAAAGGGCAAGGTTGATGTGGGGCAAGAAGAGGGACAACTGTGCAGGGGCTCTGCTGGCCATTGCTACCTACCTTCCTTCCTTCCTTCCTTCCTTCCTTCCTTCCTCCCTCCCTCCCTCCCTCCCTCCCTCCCTCTAATTCAGGCAATCTGAAAATATTATCCTTGCCAGCCAGCTGTGACTGTAAGATATATGTACCCCTACTTCCCCCCTGGAATGCCCCACAAGATTTATACTGGGGTGTGTGAGAAGGAAAGGAGGATGTACGGTTTCCCCAGATTTCTATCTGCCTTTTCAGTGCAGGGTTTTAAAGTGAGGCTTTGATCTGAGCAGTGATAACTCTGCTGAGGGTAAGGATGGTGTTTTACTCTCATTTGATATTAGTTTGTGGTTTGCTGTTGATTTCAAGTCTTCCCCCATTTTCTTCAGTCTGGAATTCATAGACTCAGACTCCTGCTGCAGGGAAAACGTGGAAGTTGTTTTTCCCTTGCCACAAAATGTTTTCTAAGAGTTGCCTCCTTTTCTGCCATCTTTTCTTCTGCTTTAATATCTTTAATAAGTGTTACCATCTGCTTAGGTGCCTGGTATTACATGTTGTGAACAAGGCCAAGAGTTTCCTAGGGGCTGGGACAGTGTTGTTTACTATTAGGAATAATGAAGATTGTTGTCTTTGCCTGGGGCAGGTGAGCTGGGGCTGGCGCACACATAGAAATGCAGAACATGTGCTGGGGTTGAGCTATCTACAGTTCTCTTAAAAGGAGGTTTGGCTGTTGAGCTAGCAGCGCTCACTTAGTATGCAGGGACTCTTTTCTCCTGCCATTCTCTGGCCCCTAACATGCTTAACCTTAGAGAGAAAGACACAACATATTGTGATGCTACTAACTGGTCGAAAGGCACTATCAATTTTAGACGTGATAGGTACATGTCAGAATCAGCATAATTAACTGGAATGACAATCCTGTTAAATGTGTTCATGCCATTGCACCGGCAATAAAGCATGTGTAAATTTACAATTAAGGCCTGTCTTTCTTCTATACCTTGGAGACTAGTGACAAACATTAAGAAGTTGTATAGCATCAGGAGCTGAAGGGAGGTATTTATCACAATAAAAACATCAGGTGATGCATTTCCCAGATTATCTGTCCTTCTTATGCAAATACTCTTTTTGCTGGAAATTTCAGGCTAAGTAATAATTATATTTCTGATCTGAAAGGTGATATTTCACCCTCTGAATCTTTGTTTTCATTTGCAAGATGGATGACAACCATATTGTTTAGCTACCTTGCATAAAGGTGTTTGAAATAGTTCTCATTTCACATTATACATCAAGCTGCACTTTCTTTATATTGGGTACATTGCACATCGCATATCCACGGAGAAATTTTCAGGGATGCTACAAGGCATTTCCCTACATTGTGCATAGATGCTACAGCTCCTGCTACAGTGATGGCTGGAAAGCATCAGGACAAGTAAGATAAAGGTGATTTAAAGTGCGTCTGTGAGTCAGGCAGTGAACTGACAGCCATCTTTAACCAGCCTGACCCTGGGATGACCCTGAGCTCAGCTGGTTGTGAGATAGTTGGGTCTATTATGGGACGAAGGATCATATGTCTGACAGGATGCAGAGAACACATTATAGGATCACAGCTGAGTAACAGTGCAAGACATAATGTACATTTATTTGATGAACAACACAAGCAAATCTTGCCAAGAAAATTTAATTTCAACTATTTTGTTTATTTCAAGTCAATCTCTTTCTGCCGTCTATTTCAAGAAATTCATATTTGCTAGCTTTTTCTCTTCTAGGAACGAAACAGATGATCACGCTAGTGAAATTTATAAAGCATGCAGAATGTACACTGATAAATTCATATAATGGAGTTGCACATTTCTATTGTATTTCCTGCTTCCCATGTGGGCTCAATCTGCATCTATTTGACATTAAATTTCGAACATCTTCGCCTAAAACCACATATAATTTGGTCAAGTGAGGCTGGAAATGTCAGAACGAGTGCAGCAGTGAGTAGAGAGAAAGCCTTGGGCTTGAAACGGCATACGGCCTTGTATGTGAGTAACTGCACTCACGTGAACAGTGCCAGGAGACCAAAATCTGGCGTGACAGGGTTCTCAAGAAGGGAGAGAAATACCTGAGTACCTTTCCAGGCTGAACTTCCTTCACGTCTAGTCTTAGGGATAACTCTGTGGCAAGGGATCTGATGTCCTCAATTTCAGCACAGGTAAAAAGGCTGATGGAGATATGGGTAATCTGTATAACCTTGTGCATCAAAAATTAGATCAGCTCTAGCCTCTCCTCCACACAGCTCATTGTATGCCAGGGAAGGGAATGATTGCCGGGCTGAAGATGTGGAAGCTGAGGCTGGGGAGGGAAGGGGCTTGCCCAAGCCACTTGGCTGGTCAGTCACCAGCCTCCGCGCCCTGACCCTGCCGCTGACCATACCAGGTCTCTGATGCAGAGGAAAGGGAGGATGAGTGTTTCATTGACCCAGAGGCATAGCTCAGCACCAAGGGGAAATGCAGTGCTGCATGGCACCCACCAAGACCCTCGGTCGGACCAAGGAGCTCTGGCGCTGGTGAGAAACCCTTTGCAAGCAAGGGAATCATCCTGTTGGCCTCAATGGTCTTCACATCACATCCCGTCTTCTGAAAAAAACCCCAACCCCCAAAACAGAGTGGTTAGTGACACTCTCCCAAGCCTCCAGCGGTTAAGTTGCTGGTATGGTGGGCAAGAGAGGTGGAGAGAAGGGGAAGGGGGGCAGCATGTCTGTCAGAGGACAAGTCTCTTGTCCCCCTGCAAAGGAGGCAGGACCACATCTGCCACAGCTCCTGGCAGTGCTGTGCCCCGATCCCTCTGCTACCTCAAAGCTGCCATGGGGTCCGTCATTGCTGAGTGGGAGGCAAAAACTTCAATCAACGGAAGGAAAATTGAGAGTTAACCCCCCGCCTTCCCTGCTGCCCCCACGGCCGATGTGGCGGGGTGATGAGAGAGGCGGGATGAAATACCGCACCACAGGCAAAGCTGAGAGCAGCGCTTTACCTTAGCCAGCTTTTGAGGGGATGGGGGGTTAATCTGCTTCCCAGGCCCTGTTGTCAGTAGCCGCATGTCCTATTGCTCCAGGCAAGCTTGGATCTGGCTCAGAGTCCTATACAAACAGCTCACTCTTCACAGAGCTGCTGCACTGGGTGACCTCTTCTAATGTATTGCTGGCTTATATTTGGGTTGATTGCTTCCAAAGGGGAAATGACATGAAGTGAATCAGTGTGACCTCATTAGCGTGGCTCACACTGGTAAATGGATGACCACCATTAGGAAGGCTCTGTTGTGGCAGTGCTTCCATCGTGTTACCTGTGGATAGTATCATCATCGTGCTATAACCTGCTGCAAAGATTTATGCACTATGCTAACTTGCGTACTACAGCTGATTTCTGTCTTATAAATATTGACTTCTGTGCCAAAAACAACAACTTGGTACAACAGGAATTAATCTTCTGCTTGACTGATGCATCTTTACAGACCAGTTTGTCTTTAGAAAATAGAGCTCAAGGGAGTTTTATGATTTAGAAAAATACTTTATAAGTTGATCTAAAATATAGGCTGTGATAAGCAGAGGCATCATTAAAGTGACATGGGGGCTATATTTTGCCTTCTAGATTTTCCTAACTGTGCCATCTGTTTGTCATCTTGACTTATGTGAAATTTTAAAGAAATCGCCAGACTCTGGGGCCTGAATCTTTTCTGTATGTTGCAGTTTCTATGATAATTTATCTATCACACTATCCAAATGGTTTTAATTAATGTGATTTTTTTTTTAATAAAAAAAAATCTTCAGGCGATCTGATTTATCAAAACACTTGCAGATGTTACACCTTTTGTCCTCAGCTATAGCATTACAAGTGCGTCCCCCACCTGGTGCTAGACACTAAGATGAATTCACAATATTGCAGGATTCTGGAGTTGACAGTAAATAGCAACATACAGAGTCAAGGTGCTAAAAAGATTAAAAGACGGAACATCAGCTCATCTTAACCAAGATCCTTCTAACAAGACTTGTGCACTGTAATGCCTAAACAAAGATATTTGACTGTGCAAAGGAACCATTTGGATATTAGATTTAAAGATGAACTTACAGTATTTTGACAATTGCCCTTTACTGAAGTTCAGGTGTTCAGGGCTCCAGTTACAGACATTTTTTGTAAGCCTGTCCATACTATGCATGAGAGTGAGAGGAAGTGAGTACTCCCTGCTGCGATGGAATTTTCGACTTGCCTATGCTCTTATGGATCATGTGAAAATTAGGGAAGTGTTGTGGTTTAGGACAATATTGACTCAGATATGTTACCACCTATTATGGTCTTACACTCCATAGGCCAAACCTGCAACTGACTTGCAACTGAATTTTTGTTTGGATGGAGACTTCTGTGCTGGTTCTTTAATGATTTTAATGAAGCTCATTGCCATGCATCCCTGATAGGCAGGCTGGTGGTAGGACTTACTCTTCTGGGGTGAAATTCATGACTCTGAAATGGAACCGGTCATGGGGTTGTCTCATAGTCCCCACCCAGGCAGCTGTTTGGTTTGTGCAATGCCACGATGATGCCTTCAGAGCCACTAGCTCATGCTCTCCCCACTGAAATTCTCCTTTAGCTTCACTAAAATCTGTGGTAAAATACCAATAACCACTATGGGGTGGAATCATGGATGGAGACAGCTGATCTGGCTGAGGCTGTCACTGATATGAGGTTTGAGAAATCCTAGACCACAGCCCCTATGAAGGCTGAAGTAATCTGAATGGCTCATCTTAGTTATTCCACACCACTGGTTAATTTTGCCATAAGTATAAGGTTTATATATCTCAGTAAAAAAGAGCAATGGAAAATACTACAGGTATATAATATCAACAAATTAATAGTATTTTAGAAAGCTAGCTTGTTATATAATGAAATTAAGCATTTGGGTTTTACATCTGATAAATCATTAGCTTTCTTTTTTTATAGTTGATTTCCATGCTTGCTCAGTGCTTAAGAACTCAAGCAAGTAGATGTCTGAACTGGCTGAGCTGTATGATAGTCTCAGTAATGGAATTTTAACATTTTCTGATGTCTTATCCATAGGAGATGGATATGCCCATGCATTTAAAATTATGGTGTTGAGTATTTTCAAACAAGAGTTTTTTTCTCTCTTCAGGGAAGACAGCTAGGCAAAGTACACCAACACTGAATTTTAAGCTTCATCCCTGTATGGGTCCTAGTAATGCAAATATTCTCATATGGGAAAGGGTATTTATTTTGTGGCCAATCCTCTAAAAAAACAACCGAACTGATTAAAATCACTTTCAATCAATAGGAATCGTAATCAGTAGGAATCTTCATCAATAGGACTTTGAAAATGTTAACTGAGAATTCAATTTCTGTTGTGATTATAAGCTCTACAGCTATTTAATTACTTCAGGTGCAATGCCTTTATTAGAAAAAAGGTTCATTCATAGTGAAATGCACATAATTGAGGCATTTTTATATATAGTTCCAAATAGTAGCAGTGATTAGTTTACAAACTCCCCCCCAAAAAAAACCCAAAGAAAAGGAGATTACATGGCTGGAATCCTTAAGTAGGTCATAGCCAGATACACATCTTCTGTAACTGCCTGCAAAACTGGGCATCTAATGATAAATATGCCAAAGCACAGATGTGATCTTCAGTAAATACATGTTCATACAGCACATTAATGGATTCGTATTAAGCAAATGAACATATTTTGAACTCTAGGAACGATTAATGTATGGAAAGTAACATGAGCTGTAGTTTAGACGTGTTAAGTTCCAGACTTTGGATTGCAAGGTAGGAAACCTTACGATAGCTTAGTTGTAATTCTGAATTCAAACCTGTAAAGCGAAGGCTCTCTAGTACTTTTTTCAACACCTTCCATAAATGGGATGCTGATCAACACCGCAGTAGTAATTGCTATTGTTGTTGTCATTTACAGAAAGCAAAACCAGACACTGGCACTTAGGTAGTACTCCTGATCTGTGGTATAGGGGTCATCAGCAGGAGCTGTGACTGAAGGCCCAGAACTGGCCAGATTCAGGTGAATCCTTACCTCGTCTACAAAAGCTGCCCACTCTCTCAGTGTAGTTGTCTGTGCTCCTGTAGGGTGGGTTGCCCTGACACTTTATGTTATTTCAGGAAACTGTGATTTCATTACAAACTGGGCAGAATAACCTCTTGGGTTCTGAGAAAGCAAAGGTTTTGTGGAAAGGGTTTTCTCCCTTAACCAGCTTTAAGCTTGAGATCTTAATCAAACAAGCAGATCACAGTCAGTGATATACGGACAACGTTTTGGGTTTTCATGGCTCTCTTGAGGCACAGTCCACTAATACTTCAATCCCTGACAGCACTGGGAAACAATTTTTGGTGTGTTACCCGATATTACTGACTTGCTTAGGCTCTGACATTGCATGCACTTGTGATGCTGTTCCAGATGTATAAAGCTAAGCATAGGCATTACTCTGGATTTCTAGGATCAGAGCAAAGCTATGAACAGTCATCCTGCTGCTTCAGTGCCAGCTGAGTCCTCAGGTGGCAGCTGAGCCCAGCTCTGGGCCAGCATGACTGCAAGAAAAAAAGACTTCAGACAGAGACCGTGTGCATGGGGTGCTGTGAGCCCCTCAAGTTTCTTGAAAAGTCCCCTTGGACTATGAGTTGTCCATCAGAGTGTATGAGGTGAGTATTTCTGGTTTGGAGGTTCAGCATGGTCATTCACTTACATTTAGGAGAGGATGGAGAGATCTTTCCTTTTCCCATGTCTCCTTCCTCACTTTCCTTCTCTTGTATTAAGGTGAATCTGAATGAGACAGCGAGCAGAAAGCCAGCAAAAAGTGAGTGGAAGATCCAGCCTTGAGCCCTACTCATGTTGCTCTGAAAAAGTTGAACTTTGATTTAACCGGAGGCCATGGCAGGAAGGGAGGCAGGAACAGCATTTCCCCGGGTGTCGGGGAAGTCACTCTTGGTATGTTTCGGTTTTTCCCTCAATTTCAAACACTTGTAAATTCCTCCCAAGCTCCTCTAGGGCTGAAAGCTTTGATGCTTGATCTCAGCTCATAAAAGACCTTTTTTTTCTGCTGAAGTTTTGAGGAAAATTCTTTGATCCAACTTTGAGTCACAGAAAAGTGAGACAATGAACCTTCTTACAGGCTACAACTCAAAAACAAACAAACAAACAAGCAAGCAGAGAAAATGATACCTAATTTTGACGTCTGAATGTTCTTCTGTAAAGGCCAATGTCCTAGCCCAGCTATAGTCCTACAAAATTCAAGGAATGCCATGCACAGAAGACTCCTGGGTAAAATCTCAAGTTTGGAAAACCGAGCATTGAGAAACAATTTCTAAGTGTGGATGGGAAAAATATTCCTTTGAGAAATACAGACAAAGGAAAACCCTCTAGTGCAACAACCTGGGAAGTGGAGAAGAGCTGTCTATTCCATTTGGCTGGAATACCACACTGGAGCCAGGCTGCTGTGGGGGATTTGGAAATGCCTTCAGAGGTACCCATCTCAGTGCAGTGAGGACTTGCCCATCCCATGCAACTATTGGCCTTTTTGAAAACCAGTTCAAGCACTGAATTTTAATAACTGGGTTATGCACTCAAAATGTTCCGAGCAATACATTTGCTACTGGTGTTTGTCACATTTAAACAGTAAGTTTGTAGCAAATATCCTACTGTTGCGTTTCATGTTTATTTTAAGATATGTTCATAATTGCCTTAAAATCAGTTTAAATCTTCTAACAAGAGATGGTTGAATGAAGAGGTGGTGGGAGTATATCTAAACTGTCAATATGGATCCATAGACACAGATGGATTTGGGCTTTATGGTGGTAATCACCCCTCTCCAATCCAGTAGTGAGTGGATGCCTGCTTAACTGGACTCTGGGATGTCCAAGCATATAGATGTGCTGTTAGGCACAACACTCCCTTGTGTGCTATTGGCTGTAGCAATTCGGTGAGCTTTAACCTTTTTCATCTGATGGGCCATCTAGACCTGGGCAGATATTGATATGGATACACAGATTCTATTTGAAATTCAAGTACTTATCCTTCATAAATCACCAAGTCAATTTTGTTTTTTAGGCTGCAAAGTGCTAAGCATGTTCTGTTGGCCTGAGTTCATATGATGACAAATAAAAGCCTGTAAAATAGCTGATGACATGAAATAGTACCAGCAGGAATATGTAATGAAAGCAAAGTAATAGTGTTTACAAAATCAAGGCTTATCACGCTGTGTAAAGCAAGGCTCTTATTTCAGCTGCATTCAAATCGGGGCTCTTTTTACTGTTTTTGTCTTAATAACGAGCACACATCCCATACTGGCAAATAGAGCAATCCCTATGGAGAATAATATGCCCGTTGTTGTCATAATGGATCTCCATTGACACATTTAACAGCTTGAAGGTATACACTTCAGACACTATAACTTACACTAATTAATCTTTATTACATCATTAGTGCCTTGTAAAAAAAAAAAAAAGCAGAACCTCTGCAAGAATGTGTCATTGACATTAATGAATATGCCTGATGTTAGTAAAGTTAAAGATAAACTTTATTTTGAAACAGAGATACCCTAAGAACCTTATGCAAACAGTGAGTGGATAAACCCAGCCAACTGAAACTCTATTCTCCACTGCTGCAGAGTATAACCGCAGCATATTCTTGTCTGATGATGAGTTACGGGTTTCTGTGTTTAGAATTCAGAGGATTACTAAAGAGATTATCTGATCTGTCAATCAAACTGATATCTTGATGGCTTGGAATACTGCTACAGATTTAGCAAAGTGTCTTTGCTCTAATGCTCATTCTGGGTGTCATGGTTAACCAACATCTTAATTACATATAATGAATAATCTCTCCAGTGGTTTATTATTGTAATACAAGTCTCAGTAGCATCATATAAGCAGAGTCCATAGCTGGGAGTCACTTAGAGCTTCACGGTCCCACTGAAGGACTGCTATAATAAAGAATTCAGTAAGTCTTACCCATATTGAGTGGACTGCATTTGATTCTGGCCTGCTTCGGAAACTAAGCACTCTCAGCACTGTCCAGGGGACTCAGATGACCATATAGAAAGTCCAGGTGCAGCAAGCACAAGCTTCATCATGGCCAAACACCTGGCCACAGAAACTAAATAACTGAAGCTGAAATAATCCACTCATATCCACTGCTGCTACTATACTGATGCTTATGGTGAGGAGAAGAAGCCACAGTGCAGCCAGCTGAAAATAACTTTTCTCATTAAGTAGTGACCTGCATCCTGGTGTCTAGTAGGACCTGGAGGCTTTGCAATGCCCTATTGACCTCCAGGCTAATAGACGAATGCATTGGCAAGTTCACCTGTCTTCTTTACCTCACCCTCTCTGCTTTCCTAGATCAACTTTTTGTTCTCATCCCTTCATCTGTCTGCTTATCTCACATGAGACGAGGGACATTTTGATGAGGAAGAGAGGATTTCCTAGGTTAGCGATGGACACATAGCTGCATGCTACCTGAGCGCTCATGGTGTGGAATAAATGGCATTTTGCACTAACAGCTATGTAAGATTGCTTGGAGATAAGGGCTGGGGGGACAGGCAGATAACAATGCCACGCATCAGAGAAGGGACGTACAGCTACTCCCCAAAATCCAGTAAAAAACCCCCTGATAAGCAGGAACAGTTTCAGCACAGCACTTCTTCATTTACCTGCCTTAGATTTCTCCCGCATGTTATCAGTGCTCTTCAGGCAACCCCGGGTATAACTGCTGAAAGGTTTAACACGATTGAAACATGAAAGCTTACCCTGGCAGCAGCTGCCAGGGCTGACTGTTCTCCATCACAGCCTAAAGTGGAATTGCAGCAGAATAGTGGCAGTGGGCTATCACTGCCCCCTTGTAACTCTGCAGAGGAAGGGAATGTCGCTAACATCCCTTAAAACAGGGCATTGCTGAAGGAAGTTGGTTTCACTGAAATTTTTTATTATAGGATACAGCTACATATACAAGCTTTTGTCATTATAGAAGGCCAGGGATGAGTTTCAAAGGGATGCTCTAAAATGGCTGAGTGCTCATTCTCACAATGATGCAAACTCATCTATGTTGTGCTGTGCACCCTCATCTAAAATGCAGATACCTAAAAATCAATGCTATTAATTCTCTGTCTAGGTACTAAAAACAAACACAACAGTTATGGTGGTTAATATATATGACACATTCTTCTGATCTGCAGATGAACACAAAACGGTTAAGTATTGGGCATGTCTTCTGTGACTTTCTGCCACAGCTGAATACAGACAGTACAAAAAGGACCAGATTCTCAGGTGGTGTAAGCTGATATAGTGCCCCAAACTCATAGCTAGGCTACCTGATGGGAGGTAAAACATTTCTTTCAAGAAGATCTAGGGAAAGAGCTGAAAGGACTAACAAATATGAATTCCAGTAACAACATTTTCTTTACCATGATCAGGCTCTATTTATAGCCATTTTCCATGGAAGTTCTTGCATTCCTGTCCCTAGATACAACTATCCATATGAAGCAGACTTGAGTATTTGCCTCAGGATTGCTCACATGCTTATCCCAATAGGAAATGGAAGTGATCTGAAATGATCAGCTGCAACAAAGCTGTGTAGACTAACATGAGAATAGTCATAGCCAGGGAATGGAAAAGTTGATAAGTGATTAGCTGGATAAGATTTAGAAGGAAATATGGCTAAAATGAGCCAAATTATTCACAGTTAGCATTAAATTAAATTTTTGGTACATTGTTATAGGCTATCTTAATGTGTGTCTAATTGAACTTCTGCCAGCTGTGCCTGGTATGTGTAACAGGTCCTCTGTAACTGAGACAGAAAGCAATGATCTGCAAATACTAACTGTGCCCTGTAGCAGTTACGACTTAAATGCAAGGAATAGAGGGGAGAGCTACAAAGTTTGTTGCACCTCATGGATGCGTCCCTGGCATAGGAAAATGACTGGTGAAAGCTGCATGATTCCCACTCATCCTTGTGGTAGGGTGGGCCTCCTTGCTTTACCATTTGCACATTGGAACAGATCTTTTGCTGACATAGGGTCATTGAGTTCCTCATATCAAAAGACACTCCTCAACTGGAGAGGAAAAAATCTCCCATGTTTCTTACTTTGGGCTCGATAACATCAAATGAACAAAGTGACCTTGCATACACATTATCCAAAATGATGTGCATGCCGTGTTGTTCCCAGTTCAAAGAAACAGCACTCTGCTTTAAAAATAAAATGGTAGAAATCAGTAATTTAACGGCATGTAGCAAGCAGTTTTCAGCCTTTCCTGCTGTGAATCGAGTCCATGGCTTCCTGTCTTAATCAGGATTTTATTTAAATAAGTGTCATTGTACCACAAGAAACAAAATTGCCAACTCATTTTCTTGTGATGAGCCGCGTTGTCTGCAGGGCCAGCTCAAGGCTTCTCAGCAGTGTTGGCAAGATTGAATTTTGCAGCCCCAAGGTTGGAGGACTGGGCTCATCCTGCTGCTGGATGGGGAAGGACGAAGGAAGGGCTGGAATGGAGGCGAGTCCTGGAGAGCCAGGCTTGCTACTTCCGTGCCACTGGGGTGGGACATCTGCCACATCCCTTTACTTGACTTTCCAGGGCTCTGCTGGTAGGTAACGCAAAAGCTATTTCGCCGTTCCTATTAGTCGTCTGCTTGAGGTAACTGCTGACTTCGCCAGCAGCAGTGCCAGCTGTGGTTATTAGTTTGTCACGTTGAATGCAATGTGGAAGGCAGAGCAAATACTGGGGCCACTCTGAGCCACAGTGGGAGAGAGGTTTCGATTGGCAATGTGCCTGTAAAACTGCCTTTCCCCCAGTGAAAGGCTGGCTGTTCTTTACTTTACTCTTACTACTTTATGCAGGTACTATTTCCACCTCCTGCAGCACCGCTGTGAAATGTGTGTCTTGCCTTTGAACTGAAAGATCAGGATAAATTCTCCCCTTCATCAGAGTTTGACTTAGGTTGAACAGGGTGAAAGGGAGAGAGGCAGCCTTAGTTTGATCCTGGAAGTAATTTAGATTTACTGAGAAATGTTAAACCCTGGGTCTGTCCTGCCTTCTCCTCGACAATCAGCATTCCTACTGTGCTAACGCCAGCCCTGCCTCCCCCACTTCTGCTTTCCCGTAGGACTCTCCCTTCCTGGAGGGAACTCTCCATTGCTCACTGCTCACAGTAAATGGTGCGGCGTGAATGAAGCAAAGAGTTTGAATTCAAAGAGTTACCTAATTTACCCAAACTTGAGGAACATGGGATTGTGTAATCTTTTATTTGCTCTAACTCTTGCAATTTGCTGTTTTCAGATGTCAGGAACAAAAACCTGTCCTGGTCCTAAACTGGTTGATGGGACTTTGTTCGGATAGGACTGCATCGACTTAACTAACAAGATGGCCTAATCTTAAATTTAATCACAAATTTTCAACTGGAATACAGAAACTGCAGTAACTGTGGGGCCAGGCATGCCTGTGTTACCAGAGAGGGGTAACATTACTTCCCTGGGGCCAACATAGCCTGCATACACAGGTGTAATCTTCTGGTGGCTTCTGTGTCACCTCCTGCAGGAGACGTGCTTCAGATGAATCTCCGGTCTCAACTATCCCATCAGCTCTGCCTGGAGTGATTTAGGGCAAGAAAGATGACTCAAGATCAGTCTTGCACATGGATCCTTCCTAAAAGGTCTGATATCACTTGCAATCAGCACAGGCAGGATGTAGGCTGCCTACCCTTAGGCTAGCGAGTGCTGCGTGTGCTTTAGGAGCAAACTGGGGGTCAAAGCATTTTTGGGAGCACCCTCTATGGGATTGTTGCTGCTCTGGGGACAGTCAGCTGGGAACCACTGGTCCTTCCTCCACGAACACTTCTCCAGCTATGATGATGAATATTTGAAACACTTGGTTATGGCCTCTAAATACTTGGGTTAAAGCAGTAATTGTAGCTAATCACTGAAGGGAATAATGAGACACTTCTAAATATCAGATGACCATAACACAGTAATACCTGTCTTGTCACGTTTTATTGTCTAGCGACATGATGAAGGTTTTGAAGATAATTGAATGGCAGGCATTCATGAGTGCAGTGGGTGATTAAAGGAGCAAATAGCCTAACAAGCATGGTCAGGTATGGTGTGCATTTCAGCTGTTCATTTTGCTGAAGGCCAACAATTTATGCTATACCCAGTGGCTACCAACTCTCTTCAGACCAGGTACATGCAATAAAACTGGAATGTTAATTGGGGCTGACTGCAAGGCCTTAAAGGGACAGTGTCCTTGCAGGTACTGGCGAAACCTTATTCTAAGTCATTTCACTCTTGAATTTTAATTTAAACCACTGTTGTTGAAATGCTTATGGGAAGGAATTAACAGAAGAGGCAACACGTTTTGACACATGTTGGACATCCTCATTTCAAAGTGAAATCCAGCGCTCATTTTTTTCCTGCAGGTGAGATGACATAGCAAACGTTTTAAGTAATGCCTGTGGTATATGAGAGAGGCCCTGTACTAATAAATGTGGAAAAATGCCAGTGTTGTGGAAGTATTGAAAGGTCTGATATAAAATTCAGTTTCTCCAATACCATTCCAGCTAAACAGAATGAATGGGGTATTAGACTCTCAGGGTCTGTGGCTGCAGGTATATCACTAACTAAACAGCTTCCCAGCTATGCAGTTAAGAGGGAAAGGCCAATGTTCTGCTTAAAAGTACAAGCTTGCCAGCACTTTTTCTACAGCAGGTAGCTGTCTTGCTACTTGCAAGATTATTGACTCACTATGTGAATATTGTTATATTCTGTTTTCCCCCCCAAGCTTTATAACTGAAGTAGGGATCCTTGAAACTTGGGAACAGCTCAAGAAGTAACTCCCCAATACATTGTTTAAATGTCAGCTGTCTAGGCTCAGTTTCCCAAAGGTATTTAAGGTCTAACTCTCCAGTGACTAAATTCCCACCAAGGCCAGAGGGAAGTCAAGTACCCCTATAGAATTTAGGTTTTCAGATATCATTGTGAATTTGACCTCTAGCATCTGTAAAGCCTCCTGTTGAGTGGCATAAAATGTTTCCTACTCTCCAGAGATTAAGCGTATTGGCTGTCTACACTAATCCCCATCTGTCAAAAAGGAAAAAAAAAAAAAAGTGGAACTGAGATCAGTGGCTGGAAAGCAAGTGTCTCTCCAGTATAACACTAACTTGCTGGACCGTCAAGCCAAGCTGTGCTTGGAGGTTTGCCACATCTTCCCTTTTCTCATGGACTGGACGTTGACAGCAGTTGAGATCCTCATATTGCCCAGACTTTCCTGACATGAGAACTATACAGTGATTACAGATGAAGGGTGTTGGTTACATCTGTTTTGGGGCCACTCTGCTAACAGGCTGAACTGCCTCAGACCAGTTCCCTGTTGTTTGTGGCTCTCCTACCTTTTCTCACACTTGCTCATGAGGCAATGCACTGATATTTGTTCTGCGTGGAGCTTGGCCGCCGAGCATGTCTTTAGCAGCCCATGTCACCAGCTGGATCAGCTGAACAGCATGCTAGGAGGGACAGATACGGTTGTGGTGAGTTTTGAATGTGATGAAATGCACAAAGGCTTAGGAGGTTTTAGCTTTGCAGCTCTAAAGATCATACGCCTGTAAAGGCATAATGATTCTTCTTATGGAGATTTCCACCTATTTCCTCTTTGAAGAACTGGACATATCCTGTCCTGTGGAAAAGCTATGCCATGTTTTGACAGTTTTTGCCTTGATTTTTAGACTCCCTTGAACATGGTGAGTTTATATTTTCACTCAAATGCCACAGACTTCTTGTACATATCCCCCTTTTAAAACTCAAATTAGTAAAAGGGATCAAAATTCTACACCCCCAACCCCATGGAACGAGGGCATGGAACAAAAGATAGAACAGCAAGTGAATGAAGTTTAGAAAAAAATGAGAGCAGAAATAATGGGGGAAAGTATGGAGAAAAAGTAATTTATGGAAGCTAATGATAAGCATTTTGGCTTACTCCTACATGAATCACTTCTTTTTAGATACCTTTTTTTTATCTTTCAGGAAAGACAAAGATCGAGCTCGTGGCACAGCGCAAAGGAGAGGTGAGCCTGGCAGAGGAGGATGCTGAGGTGCTGGGATCTTTGCTTCTCAGAAATGGTTAATCTTGGTGCTCCAGTCAGGTTTTGTTGTTGTGTCAGCTCCTTTCTGCCTCCCCTTGCTGTTGTGTTTGGGTAGCATCTCCTGCAGTGAGGGGGAAGCGTGCTGGTCAACGAGGTGCTCACGTGCCTCCTGTGGCCTCAGCTTCTCAGAGTACATTGTCTTTGCGGGCCATTTGTCACCTAGCCTTACTTTTGGTATGAAAGAAATGAGCCTTTTAAGTGAACTTTCCCATCTTTTCAACTCAGTTTATTTCCAGCCATCACAGTCAGGCAATATTGAGGTCTACACTCCGGAATATAGTCTGCAGTAATCCGTGGTCTGATGGCAGGCCCAGGGTATCTCAGTTGGAGCTTAATTTTGGGAACTCACTAGGTTCCAGTTTATTTTAGCCTTGTTCACTTCTGCGTGGGATTAGAGTGCCTCTGCTGTCAAAATTACTAATAGACCCCTGAGGCAGAAAATGTTTCTTCTGTAATGATATGTACTGTGCTACTTCACATCTGGAGTGCTGCAGGGCCACTCTTTTGGCTACCTCTCACTTTGCTGGGGAGAGAGATGGAAAAATTACTGTCTTTCCTGGTACACCTTTAACATACTTTAGTTCAGTTTACATTAAATACCCAGGAGTGAGGACAGAATGACAGCTACTGTACTGTGTGAGCTGCCCAAAGGTAGACTCTGTTAATACAGAAGTTAGACAGTGTGACAGATAGATGGGAGATAAGCAAAAGGCTATTATCCCAAGGTAAAGTTATTTCAACATACTGCCAATAACCCCTACATATAATTTGGATGAGAGGTGGGAGAGGCATGACTTCAGCTGAGATCCTTTGACTGCCATCTACACCTTTCAGTGAGGCTCTGACACTTTATCAGAGGGGGGGAAAAAAAGAAAGATCAGTCTTTATATTCTGGGCAGATGTCCAATAAGAAACTCCAGCAGAAGATTAAAGTCTTTAACATGAAAGAGAGATCTAGTGCAATGTGTAGTATCTAGCAGTTCTAAAAATAAGCGTGTTTGTCAAGCCTGCAACAATCAGGCTGATTGCTAGCCTTGACAGCATGACATACAGCTCGCAATCTGGCACAGGGGAAAAATGTTATTCAAATATCTTCACAGGCAAGCTGGCCTTTGCATTTACGGGAGAGGGACTGCTCAACAGCCCTGGCCCAGCATGCCTAGTCCCTCTCCCCAGCTGTGACACCCCATTTCCTGAGAAAGACAGTTTCTCAGGTGCATCCAACAAATACCTCTGCCTGATCTTGCAAGTCTGACCAGATGCTTCTAATGGTCTTGCCATAGAGTGGGAGTCCCTGCCACCTCTGCTGGAGTGTCACAGGTTGCGACTGAGTTATTCTGACTGCCATCAGGAGAAGGGGAAAGATAAGCCCATAGAGGTGACGATTCTTCAGCAAGCAGTGGCAGAGCTGGGGCTAGGACCTCTCTCCACTCCAAAACACTGAGAACAGATAACTGACCAGAGAAAGGACTGTATGCAGAGGATGAGTGCTTGCCTGCTGATTGATTTCCCAGTGTACTTCCTTTTGAATACCAAGTCCTCCTCTGGGAGCAGGAAAGGAGCACTACACCAGATCCAATGACAGGGGTGAGGTTTGGGGGAGGAAGAAAACTGGGGCGGAAAAGCCATGTAACTCGACCGTAGCCATAGAGGAAGCTGATGTTCAAAGTAGGATTCACATATGGAATTGCTCTCTTCCTGCTTCTAAGTATGCTGAAGGAGCACTAAATACAAGCTCAGGATATGGGACAGCCTACCTGCCAGTCCGTGCTCAGAAAGCTGCCTGGTATTTATGGTCAGAAATCTGAACAGTGGCACACAGAGGAATTCAATTTGCTTCCTGGGAAGGAGCTGCTGTCTTTGGGCTGCAAGCAGTACCTCTGTAGCAGTGCTCTCCTCCTGAGCTGACACAGTGCTTCTCTGAGGGAGACATCAACACACAGGCACCCCTTTGGCAGACACTGAGCTCCAGCCAGAGCTGGACTAGGACCAAGAGCAAACTATATGCCCTAATAAAGAAGCCCCCAGACAGTAAGCATTTGTTCTTTTTAAGAAGTATGGTTGACCTGATTTACTCTTGAAAGGAAAAAGGTTTTAAAAACTCACTTCAGCTTTCATGTCTTCCTAACTGGGGATGAAATAGGACAGTCAGTGCTTTCTGTGAGTCTGAGACCTGCAATGAAGTCTCTGGGTATGAAACCCTAACACCCTGTCCCTTGTCTCTCCTGGCTAACCTTCCCATGCACTCCATGAGCTCCACATTTGCAAGCCGCTCCTTTCATTTCCAAGTGTCCTTCCGATCCCCTTCGATGCATAGGATTTTTTTTTTTTTGCTTATTTTTTCTTTCCAGGAGGCCAAACACTAAAATCTGAACATGAACATAATGTTAACCTTGCTAAACCCTGTTACAGGCCAAAAGAACAGCCACGTGAATTACATAACTAATGTTCTTCACCACCTCATTGAAATCCAGGACAGCTGAATGCAGATGCTCACATGACCAGAACTGCAGGCATTTGCAACCCTTCACATTAATAAAATTTCAGAGTACTTTATTAAAACATTGCAGCTCCACCCACTCCCCGAGACACCTCTGGGGTTCGTGAGCCTGAGGAAAGAAAGCATCAGGCAACAGAACTATTTCTGGTTCTGGCAGGCGTCCTCTGTTCACAAATAAAGTCTTTGATTCCTGTAGCTTTTTTTCTTCTTTTAAATGCAAAACTTATGACTTCATACTTTCTTCCTGGGGCTAAATAGCGCTGGTTCATACCCGTTCCTGCACATCACCTTCTAGAGTAAATAACTGCTCATGCTCTGTTCCTGTGAAAATAAAACACAAGCTTCTGACTCCTGTCATCTGGGGCAGGTCCTATTTTTATGGAAATTCACTGGGTTTGGAAAAATACAAAGGTTTTAGGGAAATGCAGTTACAGAGAGCTGGCTTAGTGTCTCACAGTTTGTCCCCAGGGCTGGATTGGATGGGGAACACCCAGTTTCACTTACTAGAGGTCGGACCAGAGTTCATTCATGTGCTCCTTAACTGTTCCGATGCCAGTCCATATGGCTGTTGCCTGTGCTGTTAAGACCCTGCTGCATCTGTGAGGGAACCGCAGGGAACTGTACTGTACTTGCTGTAGAGAGAGGCATTGGATATACTGGGTCCATTAAACAGTTTGAAATAGTTCAGAAAGTTTAGGTAATGAGAAATGACCTTGTGGTAGCATTATGAGTGAGGACTGGGAAAGTGTTCCCATATACAAACATGTCCAAAATATCTCTGGTTTCTGGGAAAGCCTTGTCCAATTCATCTTTGTAAGGTAAGCAATTAGTTAAATAGCTATAATTTATGTGCTCACTCACCCATAAGTGTGAATTGCAATTCCTTGCCTCCTTGACCCTAAAGAGATATATCTGGGTTTAATGACTCTAATTCTGATGGTATTTTACCCACAGACACTGCTGGCGATGTCAGCATTTCTTGCGTGACAGCGTAAGGGTTCATTACCCCGGGAGAGCAAATCCAAAGCCATACCTAGGAACAGATCCAACACTATCTAGCCATGCTCCAGCAACCCGCTTCCGACTGTCCAACAACCTGAGCACTGCTGACTGAATCTACCATCAGCGATGTGTGTTTTGAGATCCCAGCTGTTACCCTGGGCTCACCAGGAGGACTGGCATGCGAAGCTTTCAGGAGGGAAAGAAAGATTCTGTTCTCTGCCAGTTTCAACACTGCTGTGTGTTGTGTAGGAGGCAGCAAAGCATGTCCAGAAACCAGCTAAGCTGGAAGAACAGCCAAACATTTTGTGAGCAGGGTTCCCACTTTCAGCTAAGCAAAGACACTAACGTTTCCTGAATGCATTATTTCTGACATTTAAAAATGCCTGGCTTTATAAAAGTTCGGTAAAACTTGGCTTTATTACAGTTGGTATAAATTTTATCATTGATTTCAGCAGAGCGAGAATTTTACCTTGGACATACAGACCCACAAATCATCTATAAAAATCCACTTATTTAAACTTACTCTGAAACATTTTGTAGTCAGGTTTACGATATAAGATGGAAGATCACACTGCCAGTTTAAGTTGAGTCAGACGTTGAAAGCCCTTTTGCATTTAAGGCATGATACTTGGGAATAGAATGACAGCCTGTACCATTTCACTCTTTAGTAGCACATAACAGAGCGAGTGCCACCTGTTACAAAAGCTGTCAGCACTCTCTTTGGTGGAAGGGTGATCGAACAATGAAAAACACTTGTCTGATCCAGTCAGGATTTATGATGATATGCTTCTGAGTACATTTTGGGTTTTAACTGTAAGAAAACATACAAATGTGAATGTATCTATCTACAACACCGACCTTTGCCCCTGAGCTGGCAAATTTCTTTATTCCTCCTTTTGCCTGCAAATATTTTGCTTGCAAATATTTTATTTCATGCCTGCTTGCAAAGTTGCTTCCTCCATAACGTTTCCCTTGATCACCTCTTTCATACACCCCATTACTGAGTTGCCCCAAATCTACACAAAACAAAATCTGCCCAAACTCACCAGGATGAAGTTAGGTTTATAATTTTTTTTGCCGGTTCTTTCTCTCCTCCCCTGTTGTTTAAGGTTAAGAGAACCAGCTTCCAGCCAGGCTGTGTGGGCAGGAGACCTGGTAGGGAGTGGAGGCCATTCCTTTCTGCAGAAGTGCCTACGAGGATCACCCTCTGTTTAAACAGTCCTGCATGCCATCACAAGAAGGATGCATATGGCTGGCTTCCATTTTTCCACACTGCCTTAGCTTAAGGAGAATATTTTTTCTCTCTCACTTATAAATAAATTTCGTAAGTTCCCTGAAGGCTTTGGGTGAATTGTGCCAGATGAACCTTGTTTGTTAGGATACTTAGCACAATTACCATATAACACCTGTTTTGTTATGACAACATTTCCCATATGTACAATCAATCCACTGTAGTCACCCAGAGCCTGAGGACTTACTTCACTTTTTGCTTAAGGTTTGTTTCTGTTTGTTTAAATAAGCATTTAAGGCAAAGCAAAGCGGAAATCCCGGCATTTGATCAGGTTCTGGCAAGTAGCTCAGAGAGTTGCACTGCAAACCAAGGAGGAGAGTGCAGAGGTGCATGTCTACCCCGTCACTGGCATGCTTGGAGAAATGAGGATGATTAAAATGAAGGTGACAGAAGAGACTACTGTTTAAGTTGAGATCTTGCAAAGACTTTGAAGCGGGTGAGCTCTTAGGGCTACCCAGGACCACCCCGATGTCCTTAGCTGTCCCTATGACTGCAGGAATTGAGCAAATAAGGTGCTTCTTGTAGGCTCAAGATCTGACTTGTGAGCTTGTGAAAAGCCTGGGAGGAAAGGGCAGAGTTGCTCCCGTGCTGGAGCGCTTCAGGTCCCCCTTTTTAGGCCTGTCCTCCTTAGCAGACCAAACTGTGTCTGCACCAGCACGCCACTGTGCTCCTGACCATAGTTGAGCCTCAGCTGCCTCCGTTTGTCCTCTCTAACCATGTCACAGCCTCCTCCAGCTTGGCTTTGATGCATGCAAGCCAGCTTCTTCAGGGGAAGGATGGAGGGTGGAGAAGGTGCTGGTGGGCAAGTCACCTCCTGCCTGCACATGTGGGCCTGATGCAACTGTTACACCCCAAAAGAGCCAGGAGACCTTGGACATGTGGGTGCAATCAGTGGTCCCACTTTCTTGGGGATGTCTACTGAAGGTGTGGAAGACACAGCAAGGGAATCTCCCCTCACAGGTCAACCCATTGCTCTCCGTGATGCTGCCATGTATGTGTGGGAGGCAGCCTGTGCTTAGCAGAGTGAGCTGACGCAGCATCTCCTTTGTGTAAAATCCCTTTGGTACCACAGATACTCGCAGAATCACAGAATCATGGGAAGACTGAGGCTGAAAGGGACCACAGGCAGGCTCCAGTCCAACCTCCTGCTCACAGCAAGGTCAGCTATGAGAGCAGATTGAGTGGCTCAAGGCTTTATCCAGCTGGGTCTTGAAAACCTCCCAGGATGGTGACAGCACAACCTCTCTGGGTAGCGACTTCCAGTATTCAACTGTCCCATCATGAAAAAGCTTTCTTCTGACATCCATTCTGAACCTCGTTTCAATTCATAACCATTGCTCCTCATCTTGCTGCTCTGCACCTCTGTGAAGATCCTGCCTCCGTTTTCTCAACTTCCCTTTAGGTACTGAGGGGCTGAGGGGCTGCCCTTATGTGCTCCCAAAGTCACCTCTTCCCCAGGCTGAACATGCCCAGTTCTCACTGGGCAAGTGTTCCAGCCCTGACCACCTCAGTCCTCTGCTGAGCTCGCTCCAGCTTATTGATGTCTTTCTTGTAGTAGGTGGTCCAGCATGGAACTTCATGTGGCTGGGATGAAGACAGAAAAACATCAGCTAATCACAGGCACAGTGAAGTTTTGCTTCACTTTCAGCTTTGTGAAAATGTCACAAAGAAAACTTTATTGGATGTGCTTAGAGCAGATTGTATTAGTTTGTTACTATCTTCTGGATTTTGGTAATACTAGATTTTTTTTTAAGAGATATATGGAATTAGGAACACAATATATATAGTTTCAAAGCACATAAAACATATAGAGTACTATTGCTATTTTGAAACATTTTCTTTTATATCAGTCATATTTGCAATATGTAGATCTACAAAATCTACCTTTTGGTTATTTTTTTTTTTAATTCTGAATTAGAAAGCTTCAAAGTTATTTTCAAGATGAAGATTTATTTTTTCAAAAATTTGCTGAATCACTGTGGAAAACTCTATCAAAATGCCAGATTTCAGCACACAGTTATTTTTCCATTATGAAAGAAATGCTTACATTAAAAGATGAGTCAGTTAAAAATTTTATGAAGCTGAAGCAGTTGTTATATTAATGTTGAATTTTCTAAGGGATGGATTCTTATTTGATAGAAACTGGCATGCCAACATTCCACTAACTGCAGCTGACAATCTGATCCTGAATGCAATCTCCCAACTCAAAAAGTATAAATGCATTAAAAAAACAATTAGTAAAAAATCATGGTGAAAACGCCATCAACAACAATTCCATAAAAAAGATGTAGGTGCATAGGGTGTCGTTATACTATGGATTGCTGGGTACTAAAATGATTTACTGAATAAAAATATGCTTGTCCTGTTCTGATAATGTTTTCCAATCATTAGGTGCCAGACACTGAGCAAGACTGGACTGAGCTACGTGGATCCTTGGTCTGGCACAGTTCTGTCACTCTGATTTTTTTTTAATTTCCTCAAAACTAGCAACATGCTAGCTATCTTCAGTCACACAGTTCTCCTTTGTATAGTAGAGACTACTGTACTTCTCTGATTTTCAAACGAAGCCATGCTTAACTTTATTTACATATATCTTGTGAAATAGAAACTGTGTGGTGCAAAACATCACTGTGCTTAATTTCTGTAAAAATATCCATTTAAGACACCCCAACTGACATCAGTCACTGAGAAAAATGCATTTAAAATGTCTATGCTCTGACTTGTTTTTGCACAAGAAATCACATGCCACAGATGCACATTTTGTTTTTGAACTACAAACTTCAGACTTTTTTTTCTCCCTGCGAGGCATACTGAGCTACCACTGCTGAGAGGTGCAGGGGATTTAGCAGGCACAGTTAGCAAAGAACCCCCTGGAAATCCCATCAGTGTGTCAAGACTGATGTTATTGATGTATATGGGGAGACTTCTCATTCCAACCCCTGCTGCTCCTTTAGAAACCCAGAGGATTGTTAACATGGTTAGAAAGAGTTCATGAACTCTGCTCTGTATGAATGCAAAGTATCTGGAACATTGATATGGAAGTGGAGACTCTCTTGCCTTTGTTTCTATTCATGTTCCTTTAGATAATATTTTAATGATTAAGAACCAGATTTAGCCCTCTGATATGCCTGCTGACTCCTCTGAAGTCACCCGATTGTAACCAAATGCAGTTTAATCCTGAATTTTGTAAAAATGAAGTGATAAAAACCCCAGCTCTTCCAACTTCACAGAACTTTTAAATAAAACCATCCCCTTTGGCTCCTGCCATCTATTGTTGATTCTACTAAAAAGAAAAAGGGAAAAGGAAGCTTAAAAGACACAGCACAACTCTCTGGATCTGGCTTTCATGCCAGAGGCATAAGCATAGGGTAAGTTCCTTCCATGTCTTTTTTACCAGTCCTACGCACATTCCACCAGGCAAGTGAAGAGCCTGATCTCTTCTAGCGTCCTCAGGGATACAAATGGCTTCTAGGGTGGCAGATGTAAAGCCGCTTTTCCCCAGCAGCCAGAGGTTCAACTGCAGGAGCTGAGCTGTACCATCAGAAAGTATGCCGCAGCATACTGATGGAGTGCCAAATTGCTCACTGAGCCGTTTCACAGCATTCCCAGTACAAGCCAGTTCTCACTGGTGTAGCGTCAACCACTGAGGTGGCCACGAAGTATAACATGAAGCAGGGAATTACAACAGTCATTCCTTAATTTATCACGCTTAAGCCTCACTTGAGAAAAACTTAAGTTTTTTGCTGGACTAGGTCCAGCTCCTTCCCTGCTGCCAGACTGCCACCAGCCTCCTCCACTGCCTACCCTCCCTCTCCAGAGAGGCTCAGCAGAGCTTGTTAGATTGGGTCCTGTTCTTCGCCTGTAAAGTGCTCTCACTTCACAAGTCAGGCACCATGTACTGGCTGGGAACTGCTGGAAGGGACGAAGGCCTATGCTATAAACTCACAGACACTTCTTGAACTCCCTATTTACAAGGCACTGCTGAGATGCCCCCTCTCCCCTTTTTTTTTAGTGTAGCTTTCTCTTTTTGACAGCTTGGACTCTTTTATATTCAGTGCGCCAAATTCTAAGGAGTATAAAATTGATTTAGCTTGCATACAAAAGGTCAATTTACACTGTGCTCCCAAATTCAATTTCTTGGTACTCTAAAGTTATAGCATGAGTTATGAAATGTACAATAGATATTAAATAATTTTAGATACTTTACAGTTATAACTAATTAAATGTTTACAGCTAGCACATAATGAAGAAAACTGCTGGTTACAGCTCTAGGCTGGTAGATCACTTTGGCAGAGTAAATACATGCTGCAGCAGCAACCTAATTTTTACCAGGAGTTTGTTCAGAATAATAGCTGGGGCTTCACTTAATTTTCACAGCTATCACACTGAGTAACTTCTGAAAGACGATGAGATGGAGCTCAGACGTGGAGAAAAGAGGCATCCTTGACTGTCCTCTCTACCGTACCTTCTCATTTTGCTGGCTTGCTTCATGTGTTTAGGTATGGGGAAGTTTAAATAAAAGGTTCTAGCCTGAGACTGTAATGAAATGCAGTGATTTCAGATGTGACGGTTGATGAACATGGTAGTTGATGTAACCTGATATCACATTTTCTCTGTAGTAAAAAAAAAGATTTATTGACAGCTGCTTGTGGACACAGTAATTTGTTCAAACCAAATGCTAAAACAACAAGAAGCCTACTGCCACCACTGAAGCCACAAGCAAACAGCTCATATCTTGGAACTGAAGTCTAACTAAACACACCGCCTCTCTGCATCTAGACAGCGTGTGGCCAGATGAACGCTAAGCAATATTGCCATTTCTGGTTAGCTCTGCCAAACGATAGGCCATAACACTTTTATGTTTTTATTCTGTTTTCAGTAGACATTTATCCAGTGACACACTCTCTTGCAGTGTAAACTTACCTGTCTTCAACAGAAATAAAACACATTTGAACCAGCTACATTTTGCCACTAGACATAACATTGCTCTGCTTATACTGTCAATGATCCTGTCATTTTTTTTCCAGAGTGTTGTATGATATTGTGCTTCTGGGTCCTGCTATAACAAGTGAAATCAGAATTCCCTTCTCAGAGTGAAGCCTTCATTGCTGATGGCTGTATTGACATGGAGATGATGGCTGAGGGTAACGTGTATTGAAGGCACAGCAGCCTGCTGAGATTGGTGATAGTCATTCCTGAAATGCTTAATATAATCTTAAATTTTTCACTGTTTTGTCAAGCAAGGATACACTTGGTTGGAAGGTATCATAATTTCAGGAGTTCAGGTCTGAACCTAGCTTTGTTTTATATATCTTTTAGACATGAGAGCACATGTGCAGACTCCTGAAGTTCTTCCTTGTATCCAGGTCCTCTTACTTGGCAAAATAAGCGGAAAAGGCATCACAGTCACCTTTACATTTGGCTGCAGGCTGCGTGGGATTTCTGTTCTTAGCAGTGCCAGTCCTCCTGCATGCGAGTCCGCAGCAAAATCCAAACACAGCTCTCCCGTTATCTAAAAGGGTCAATCCGTCTCCAAGAAGGGAGAACCTACTGCCTCTTCTGGGCACCCAGCTCCCCCGGGTGATAAGAAGGATGCAGACACATTACGTATCTGCCAGAAGGAACATGACACAGAAACCCTGATGGTGCGGAAGATCGTCAGTTCAGAGAGACACTGAAAAGCAAACCTTGCCTTCCGCTCTTCCTTCGTCCTAAGGTGAAAGGACCACTGAGATCAGTGACTTATGATTGATCATTGTTACTATGTGTTATGATTAACTTTAAGAATGTGGGACCTTCATCTTCATTTACATAACTGCAGTATTCCTGGCTGTGGTGCAATTTTGGGGACAGGATGCAAAGGAATAGTCCTTTGAGATGACATGGTTGGTCCCTGTGTATTCTCTTCACATCTCAGGGAGCAAATCTTGGATTTGCTCATCCAGCTGGAATACAAATGACCATTTCTGCTGCTGATGTGTAAACTAGAACAGATCCCACGCTGTCTATCAACTGTTCTAGAGCAATTCTTAAATGTAGCAACATGTTTTCACCCACGTGCTCTTGCTTGCTGCCTGGATAGGAATCATCCCTTCAATACACTTGAGGTTGAACCTCCCAGATAACTTTTTTACTAGCTTCCAGCTATTCCGTGGTCAGAAAACAAAGGGTTAAAACACCCCCCCCAACCTTTAGCTGTTTTATTGCTGAATTTATTATTATTAGCTTACAAAATTAAATTGCATAGAGAAAGGTCCAATGGTTTGGAACTTTGAAACTTAACTTTCATACATGTCTTCATTTCAATTTCTCATCAATAATTCTCAGAAGATGGCTTCATTTTATTGCCAAAAGTTGTGTTTTTATGAAGGGCATTTTCTTCAAAATAACAAATGTTTCAGGTGATTTATATCTATTTTTAAACATAACACATTAGTGTGCGCTCTACCTTATTAAGGATGTCTGTCACTCATGCTTCAGTCCAGTGGAATTACTGGTGAAACTATGACTAATAAAATTGGTTGTGAACCAAAATTCAATAACAGCAAAGTTAATTACATGTTTGCGAGAGTATAAACTTACAGTTTGATCAATATGTAAATTCTGACCTTCAATGGTCTTTTCAGCCTTCTTTTAAGCTTTTAGTCTTGCAAAGATTAACTTAACTGCCTAGAACTTCCTTTTATGAAGTTACCAGAATATGAGAACAAAGAATTTCAAATGGTGACTTTATATTTTTCAGAAATTTAAAAAAATACAAACTGTAGATGCTGTAAGTACTCATTCATCTGACTGAATAGCAGCATTAAACTGATATATATTTACTGTAACAAGAATAGCTAGTTATCATTTTTGATATTTATTTTCATATAAATTATGCTATTACCTATATTAACACAGCATGCTTTAAACACAGTTTGAGACTCCTGTCTGAAGTGAAGAGTTGTGTATAAGGGCTGGTTGTCGAATTAAAGCATTTTTGAAGTTATTTGTGTCCCAGGGTCTGCCAGAGCAGTCTTTATGTATCAACGATCGTCTTTCCCTGACTGAATGACTACTTTTTATCTACCTTTCCTGAAGTGGATCTAAAGACACCAGTGCACTTGGTTTTATACTGCTTCTTCTAGGGAATCCATTTCTCTTGCAGATTAAACAGGCCTATCATCCCCTGTATTTAACATTGCTATAGATTGTAATAAGCTTGACACACACAGGCTTTATTCAGGGCAGTCCAGAAAACACATTTTTGGACACATAACTTTCTGGTTAAGCTCTAATCTGACCTTGGGATGACATGTTGTTTGAGTGAACAATTTGCAGAATACTGCCAGCTGCACCACAAAAATTCACTGAGAAGGACATTGTTTCTATCTAGACATTCATCATTTGTATGTTTGCTTGGCTGGTTTTGTGTGTTACATTTATGTCCTCAGAGCCAGCAGGGAATTGCAGTGACTGGGATGGAAACTGAAGGAAGTCCTAGCTCAGACATGAATATATCCTATTGTGTAATAGGAGGCTGTATTTTTCTGGAGGATTTGTGGTTACAAAGCAAACCACAAGACCAAAGCAATTGGATGCCTTCTAGCATGTTTGGACTGAATGGCTTCTACAGTAGGGCATACATGCTCCCATTCAGCTCTTAGGCAGCTCTTAGACCCTGAAGTAGGTTGCCTGATGGACACTGAAAGGACTTATTTATTTTAAAATAACGTGCAGAATTTCACTCAATGTTTTTAAATGATTATTCCCTCAGGAAGATTATATCTCTGATCGGAAATAACAGAGAGAACTTTATCTGGGAGGTGTGGAATCTTATGGCTTACCTAATTGTAGCTTTGCTTCTGGAGTCTCCCTCCATATCCTACCATCCCACTATTTCTAGATCTATCAAAGGTCCCAGCTGTTCCTCTTTTCCTTTGTGGTTGACTTTGTCTTGTCAGTGCTAGAGCAGAAGTCGTCCTAGCCCAGGAAGGTTTACTCCTTAATTTTAAAAGGCCACGGGAAACTAATTTCTCTCCTGATTTAAACTGATATCCTCTGATACTGTCAGTGTTACCTGGGAGCTTCTATATGCTTCACGCAATTAATTCCTCGATTTCTGTCTTCTTAAGGTAACAGAATTAGTGAAGAGAATAAAAAAACCCCAAACATTGTAATTTGCTTCAGCATCAGCAATCATTTCAGGCCTGACTAAAGGGAGAATAATGTTGCACTGGAATAGTGTTTTAAATGTACAAAATCAGAACGTTATACACATCACAGGATCATAGGTGGTCAGTCTATAATGGCATGGAAGGCTTACTCTAGAGCCCAGCCCAAGAGGTACTCTTTAGAAGGAGGTGTAGTCCTTCCTGATCTTGAGCATCCCTTTTCCCCAGCACTGACATAACTGGGAACCAGAGGACCCAAGCAGCTTGCATGAAGCCCTTGGTACCTTGCAGAACTGGCTGCAGCATTTCTGTTGATGAAAAAGCCAGAGCTGTATTACTGCTCATTGCTGGAGTATAAAGTTTAGTGTATTTTGCATGGTGTTTGCTAAAGAAGGCTAAAAAAGTCTTGGTAACATACAATGAATGTATATTTTGCCCTTGTTGATGCGATTTAATTACAATGCTGAAATAGAAAAGCGAGTGTAAAGTATCAGGCAACACACAAGAAGCGAACCTAGTGAGAATTACTTGGTCATTGAAATCTAAAAGTCAGGAAGGTTTCGATCTTTGGGCTCACCTATAATTTGTGCACCATAAATGTAGACTGAAGTCGTTAGGGACTTTGTAATGACAGTGCTGTCTATAACAGTATCATCAAGCAAGACATTGGCATAAATCATTGGCACTTTGCAAAGTGTCACTTCTGTCAACCTCCCAGTGATGTGATCTTTAGTCTTTCAAATCTATAGACTGGCATTTGGATCAGCTAAGCACCTAACATCCTGTCTTGCATATTAAAGCTGCTTTAGCCAATATCTAAATGCTGAAGTAAGGCCTGCTTAAAAATATTTTTGAGTTATTTGCATAATATAATCCCACTACTTTAAAGCTTTCCTTTAGGGCATAACTGTACATCTGTCCTCTGTTGATGAATTCACAACTACCTTAATCAATAATAAAAAAAAATTGCTGTTAATTGAAGCAAGAAGCCCTGTAAAATGACTAAATGGATGTTAAGGAAAATCAGATACTAAAATAATCACAGTTTATATAATACATTCAAACAAATGTTATGAAGACTAAAGCTTTTCAGTTTGAAATTGTTTTAGATAATATACAGGCTTTTTATGGATAGGAATTGTGCTTGTATGGATTGATATAAATAGACTAAATAACATAAGAAGATTTAATAATGGCTGAAAGTGGACAGCAAGCAAAGAAAGCTCTCTTCCATCTCTGCAATGAACCTCAACACTGGAACTCAGTAATGTAGCACCTCTCCGGACAATACTGAAATCCTATTGGAATTGCCTTATTTTCCCATGGGTGAGTTTTTAGAGATGATGTATTGCTAGATGTGTAAACACCACTGGGTATGTTCCCAGCACTGGACGTCCGTTAGCGCTACTGACAAATTGTTAGAAGGTCACAGCTCAGGGTTGTATCTTGTATGAGATTTCAGAAGAGTTTTCTTTCGGATTATGAACATATTTGTTGAAGGCACTTTAAGAGCCCTTGTAGTCTGTGCCAAAGCCAAACTGATTGATATACCTACCATGTAATTTAAAAGATGTTGCATTTGTATACACAGATGCAATGAAAGGCATGAAATCATCTTTGCCACAAACAGAAATACGTGTCGCTCCATGAAAGTCAACAATTTCATGATCATCTACACCCAAGACTAAACTAGCTTACCCACAGTCTAGAAGGCATGTGCATCGTAGACTGCAGATGTTTGGAAAAGGCTAGATTAGATAAGTGGATTTCATTCTCTTGCCCACTGGCCTCTGGAGGTTTCTGGGCTACTTCTAAAGTGCCTATAAAAGGTTACTAAAAACCAGACCCATTTTCAATACATTCAGGTATCCTCTCCTTTGTTGAAAAAATTGAAGAGGTTGGATGGAGGGAAATGAGACATAGCAATAACACTAAGCATCTTCAAACTCAGGCTGAGTTTTAAGAAAGATATATATTATAGGTGTTCAGATTTTATTAAGGCCTTACAGAATTCTGGCATAAGTAGCTGTACAGTCTCATTTGTTAGTAAATAAACAAATCTAGAACTATTATTTAGAATATTGTGGTGTATATAAAGCTCTGTGATGGACTGAAGCCCTATTGTTCTATATTCTTTGTCCAAGCATAACATAATTTTGGTTTATAATTGCCATCACAACAGAAGTGGACAGTAGAAGAATGGCACCATTCTCACAAAAACTTTACAACAGTGAGAATCACAGATGGATGACCTCACAAATTGATTTTACTGTGTTTTTGATTGCCAAAGGTAATAAATGAGTAACTTAGCCAGGTTGTATCGATAAATTTGAAGCAAAATGGCTACAACTGGACATGATATAAACAAATGTGCTCAGAGTTGAAAGATTTATACCTCTTTTGGCATAAAAGCTGCCATCTCTTTCTAGATATGTTGACGTCTTCAGCGTCTAATTTGAAAAACCTTTTTTACAGGCAAGAGGAAAGAATAAAATTCTACATTATAAGCCTTTAATGATTGAAAGTGTAAGCGATAGATGTAGTTTCTTATTTAAAAGACTAGAAGATATTTTAGAATTAACTTGGAAATATAGTAAGAGCATCATCCATCATCTACCTGAAACTCATAGAGAAGCTCCTCTTCCACCTTTGTTACTTAATGTTAACATATTCATAGCGTATCTCCTAGATTTTTTTTTGTGTTTAAGCTGTGCAACAGTGAAGTCATAGCTTTCTGTAAAGATCAGGAAGGAAAACTGAACTAATATTTGCATTTCTGCTTATTGATCTTGTTTGTCCATAAGCTCAAAAAATACCTGTTCACGTTTACATGACTTTTTCTACTGCAAACTATGTTAAGTGATGAGGGATGAGACAATATATGTGTATTTAAAGGGATAAAATGAAAGATGAGACAATATGTGTGTATTTAAAGGGATAAAATGAAAGAATTACAAGGAAGATTTCTATCAAGTGTTTGGCTAGTGATTGGAAACAAAAGAAGAAACCATCAGCACTGAAATTAATCACTGTCCTGCCATGGGCTTTATGGGGCCAGGATTTTCTTCCCTAGTATGTGGACCAGAGTAAGAAAAACAATTGCACAAATCATAATGGATTCAGGGATAAGTCTGGAAAATAAAGAGATGGTACTCCAACTCCATGTCCAGTCTCTCTGTAGCTACATGTTTTATCTAACCGATTAACAGCAAAACAGAAGCTCATTAGATTTCAGAGTTAACATTTCACTGCGATGAATAAATTCATTGCGTCCAAGGCAGGGGCAGAGGAGTGGTCTCAACAGAAGAAAAAACCCTCCCCTGATACTCCATTTCTTCCTTATAATGGACTCAGCATGCAAGGAGCTGAAAGATTTCACAAGATACTGAAGCCAATGAGCTAAATTCTCTGCTCTTATACAATGTCACTATAGCGTAACTCTGCTGAAGCCAGTTAAGTCAGACCAGTGGAAAACTGGTCTAAATGAGAATGGATCTGTCCCAAGAAGGAGTGAAGATGCTCAGCAACTCAAGAAAATGCCGTATCTCTTATAGTATAGCTCCTTGGCAGAATATCAGATGGGAGAATAAGATTAAGGGAAGTGCCACTTCCTTTCTGGTTTAAATGTGCTCTCTCACTTAACACAGAATATTGTTTCTCCCATACACATAAGCAACAATGGTTCAAATCAAACATAGCACTTCAATCAACAATTGCTCCACACCTAGAAAAAACCCAATTACATTAATTCAGTGCTGGGGACCACTGAGTGGCAGAGTAGCCTTATATCACTATAGGCATAAACTTCTTCAGGATCAAGCCTGAATGTCTTTGTAGTGCTCAGATGGACAAGCCCTCTCAGTGATATTTCATCTGTCTGCAGAGAGCTTTACTGATAGGTGTGGACATACCTGAGAGCACAGCTGCTTGCTCTCTGACTCCTGGACCCTAAACTTTTTATCACTCTCTCCAGTTTGCCTCTCTTCACTTTTGAGTTTTATCTACTTTAAGAATTCACTGAGATTTCCTGCATCGTCTTTTCTTCTTTCCAAGCATCGTTCATGATGCTTCCACTTCCTCTGTTGTTCTGACACAGACAATTCCTCTCTCTGCTCTTCTCATTTGCTTCCAGGGCAAGAGTTTGGAGAAGCAGCGTCAGCATCTGACTCTTCCCAACGTCCAAGATTCAGCTGGCCTGGAAGAAGACAGTAGTAGTAACTAGTAACTTCACTGAGTAAGCTGTGGGCATAAAATCTCATAGTTTGGGGGGAGGGGGCTGTAGGAGGTTTATTGCATGACTGTAGGTGATAAATGTTAAAGAGATCGGCTACCAAGGTGGCTGATTTAACATGTTGCTCTGCTGCTTTCCCCTTCTGGGACTTTCACAGGGGACGAGGCATTGAGTTCTTACTGATTTTCAGGAAATTGGGCCTGACTTTCCCAGGACCTTTGAAAATGTCTGCTATTATTTAAGCAAGTCTTTAAATTCTTGTACCAGTTCTAATAAAAGGTGTTATTGCTTCACTTATGATTTATCAGGGAGGCTGATGACTACCTGGGATACAGCAGACAGTAACTATTCACCACTTTAAGTGCATGGTCCTAAATGGGAGGTAGATGTAGCAAAGTCATATCTTCTTATTTCCTCTCTTCCTGCCTCTGTCACCATCAAAATCTCTCTCACCACATTTCATAAGGAGCTTTCACCTGATATGGATTTTATATCTAGTATTATTTGTGATGCTCTGTTTCCCAGTCCCTTTGTAGATTTTGTCAATATAGCTGAAAATGCTTCAAGCCTGAATGTCACTACATGTTTGTACAACAACATAACAGAACCTGCACTGGTCAGGGCTGCAAGGTGCAACTGCTGTAGTTAATTAACTAGCTTGACTCTTTAGTAGTAAATTGGATTTTTTACTAATACTGAGACATTCTCAGGGTCGACACATCTGAAGAAACGGAAAACACCTTTGATCCTTTGATCTGGCCATTGTCATCAAAATAGTGCAAAAAATCAAATTAAAAATGTGTTATATAGTTTAAAATTATAAAATCTTAATCTCAAACCCTGAAATTTAAAATGCAAAGATGTAAGAGGTACTCATGCTTCTTAAAGTCTTCAGAACATTTTTCAGGAAACAGTTCTCTAGCTTTGCTTTAAGTATTACTTACCCTTACACCTAGTATCTGGTAAAGGAGGTTAGAAAAGTGTTTGCATCCTGAATAACTTATCAGAAAACATGTGTAAAAATACTCAAAGACAATGCGCACAACTGTTTCTTACGGGCTTATGATGACAATGTGTATCAAACACTCAGCACATATCTAGGCAGCAGCTAAAGTTCAGCTGCTCAACTTTAACCCCCAAGAGGAGGTCAACAGGAAAAAGGAATGCATGTTAAAGCTCACACCGATGTTAAGTGAGATTCCTTCAATGGGGCTTGAAATCCTACTCAAGATATCAGCAGCAGGGCTGAGTGCCTTGGAATGCAAATCGAGCTTGTTACTCGGCATCGCAGGAGTCATAAAAGTTCTACATCAAAGATGCAGATACAGGCTGAATTTTATCCAAGGGATATTTCACCACCTACCCAACGCCAGCTTCCAATCTGGGACAATGGCAGGGAATACTTTGAACTACTTTCATGGTAGGGCATGTAAAACACTGCTGATTAGACTCCCTCTGGCTTCACAAATACTTTATCATTGTTTGTTCCACTAAATTAATACCAGAAATGCATGATCTTGGAACAAAGGCTCCACGAAATGCTCTCAAAGATGAAAATCCTCACACCTTACAACCTCTGTTCTTATTGAATGATCTTTCATGTTGGATCTTTCATGTATCAATAAAAACAAAGGAATCTCAATTCTGAGTGTTGCCAGACTGAATCATGAAATGTAGAATTTTACTGGCTATGAGATGCCTCCAAACTTTAGTGATTAATTTTAAATAATTTAGATATACTGCTTCACCTGCTAGCATAGCAAAAAAAAAAAATCCAGGGGGCATGTAAGAGAATGACACACATAACAAAAATCCCCCAGTTTTTGTTGTTCATTGTTGAAAGTTCAAAGCACATGAAAGGGCCCAGCAAAGAACCATAGGGATCACATTTTATTCACCTCTTAAATTAGGGGGAAGGATGTACCAAGGAAGTGAAGAAATTCAGATAAATTGAGGGGAAATGAAGTGGAGCAATAAAATTCAAAATAATGATAATTTGCATAAACTCAGGTGTTTTACTGTTAGTAGATTGAGCAATTGAATGAAAGGGAATCTAAAACCATGCAACAAAAGGCATGCAGAGGACAAAAAAAGAGAACGGAACAACATTTTTTGTGGTACTGGCCACACAGGTTGTAACTTATGAAACAAGACCGATTAAAACAAGACTCAGCAGTTTGGACCTCTTTGTTTCATTCCTGTGATGAAGATGAGAGAAGAGATACATAACTCAAATCAGTTTTTTTTTTCTCTTAACTACTGGAAGGTTTTAAGATACTGCACTGCAGAATGAGGTACAAAAATGCAGACAGACAGACAGATGAGCAGGAACGTTCATGAGGAAAGGAGTCCTGTACCTTTGGTCCTCTTTGTATTGTTTTTGCTGAGAGGACTTTACCTGCTGTTTCCTTCCATGCCACTCTCCATACTTCTCCTTTTAAGATCTGAACTCAACCTTTCATGCTGACCACCCTTCGGTGAAGGCTGTCCTGCCATCACCCACCAGTGAATGCCAGTGAGCACCACCACCCAGCAGGCCATAGCAGAGCAAATCAAGCCATAGGGAGTCTGAACCTGGGTCAAATTGCCCTCACACGAGGAAGATGTTTTATACTGTGCAATTGTTTCCCGGTGAATCTGTGTGCTCTGCTCCCTCTGCAATATTCATTAACACAAGTCACTTGTACAGTAAATATTTATTTAACTTTAAGATTTATATAGTGTCTTTCCCTACAGCATCTAGGTGGTATTTGCAGAAATTAAAAACATAAGTTATATGAAGCTTTCAATAATGTTTTGCATTAAACTGCTACTGTTGTCAGAAATAAATCAGCCATATTGTCATGAAATGAAATAAACCTAACAAAACCCAAACAAGCAGAAGTACAAAATCAATCAACCAAAAGCTAACCAAATAAATGTGGCTTGCATAAATACAAGCAAGAAAGATTGGCTATCAGCTGCATCTCTGAAATACCTAGACATGAATGAAAGCAGGCATCATTAATCTGCATTGATTGCACTTGTTTGCTGTGCCGTGCTTCCTATCTGACCTGAACACTAGCTGGAAGCCATATTGCTAACGCTATTTGTAGGCAGATGTATGTTTGCGGCAGAGCCAGTGTTAAAGGGGAGCAATCACGGTAAATGCTAAGTTTAGGAATGTGAAAGGGGAGCATTTTTCTCTGGCAGCAAAGGCAGTTTGAGGGGTTGCAGCCTTGTTGCTCATTTTCTCCTTTGTCTCTCTGTTCATCACTCCAGCGGTTGCTTAAGGGCAGCTATTAGTGCAATTTTGCTATATGGTCAATCGGTGAGTTGTTTTAGATTAAATACCTCCAAAAGCACCATTAACAAAGAAAATCAGAAAGAACAGCAAGCTCCTCTAGTCATTGCACTGACCCAGTTTAGGACACGACCTCACAAACAGCTAAACCAGCACCATTGAGAGACCAGTGACCTCTGGGAGCGAGAAAAGGGAGAAACAGAGGCTGCAGAAAGCTCTTCAGCTGGCTTTACTGCCAGGGAAGATGTTTGTGTAACTACACAATAACTTAGGGAGCGGCACCAGTCTCCAGTGGTGGCTGTGGGAGAAAGAGGGACTTTTCGCTTTCCCCAAGGCCCTCAGATGTCTGAAGCTGACTCTGGTCACTACGGGCTTACTGATACGGAGATGCGTGTGAGCTGCTATTTTAAACACTGCACACACCATTGGTTTGCTTTTGCTTTTTGTGTTGGGCTACGTGCCTAACCCACGGTAAGGCAAAGCACTTAACCAACTAACTTCACACATCCGAGCTAGGAAGGCTGCAATAAACAATTGCTTTGCCGCTTGCATGCATTGTTTCCATAGGTTTCCTTTAGCGATGGATTTCTCCCATAACAAAATACACAAAGAGAGTGAGGGAGCCCAAATCTGCCACAGTGCTTCCAACCGAGCAGTTCCCATTGAAAGGCGGCCAATTCACTGGGTGCCTACATGGAAAGCCAAACACTCTCAAAAATCTAGTCCACTCTCAGAATACCTTCTGCTCCACGATCTATACTCCTATTTTACCTTTTCACCAGCTGATTATTTAAGCTCTAAAGTGTGCTGGATTAAGTTTGGTTTTCATTTGTAGCCCATCACAGAAATAACATTATCCAGCTGTAGAAGAGAGCAAAAATGAATCCAGAGTGGTTTTACTTGCATACCAGTCCTGCAGCCATGACTCTCCCTGCTTGCATTAAGCTGGATTTATTTTTCTTTTTGTGAAGAATCAGTGGTTTGACTTATGATATTACTTACCGTGATGATGCTAGTGCAGGGACCAGCTCTTATTACAGCAATTTGGTAACAGATGCAGATATAAATGAATATACCTTACAACAGCGTTTTCCCATCTTTCTCCTTTTAGTACCATATTGTGCTTTTTAAAACATCCTTTACAACTTCTTACTAAGGAAACCCATCTGCATCATTTGCCTCTTTAAAGACCATCTTTGGTGAAATAGATTTCACAGGCAATGTAGTGAGGGTTTCATAGGAAATTGGATTTTTTTCCTCACTTTGTTGTACAAAAGGTTAAAATTTATTTCTGTTTGATCGTGCACACCTCAAAGATGTCCCCTGCAGGCTCTGTCTGTTGGCCGTTAACGTGGGTTTAAAGAATGCTCTCTAGGCCATTTTGCAGTGAGAAAGTAGTAAGTCTTACATGGAAATGCAAACAAAACCTTTAAAGCTTTTGATCTTCTTGGGGACTTGATGAAATCTCTTGAGCAAATTGAAGGATTACATGCAACAGCAAATATGTACAAGTATAACAAATTAACTGTAAATGATATAACTAATCTAAAATGGAAGTATAGATATTACTGTCTTATGGCAGCATTTGAACTTTGTTTCACTAAAACTCAAGGATATTTTAAAAGAAATGGTAAATGACTATTGACTACAAATATTCATTCAAATGCAAAAGAGAATTGCTTTGGGGTTTCTTTTCCTTTAATCTCCTTCTGATTTGATCTAAGCACATCCTTCTAACCTTAATGCAGAGGGGCGGGAGGGAGTGGGGGGGACAAGCTGTGAAATTCATACTGCCAGTCCCCTGAGGACTTTCTAATCAGACAAGAGCCACTAGGGAGATAGTTTCCTAAAGGTCTTTTGTTTCTCCTCATGTAAAGAACACAGAGAGCAGGTACACTGCTGTGCATGGTGCACTGAGACTTTTGCATGGTAAAACAATAACACTTTGAAAGGCAGCAGGATTACCATATCTTCTTGTACTAATTGTCATTCAAAAAGGTGACCTATAAATTTCCCCCTGCTTTGAGCAGAGGTGGCGTGGTGACCTGGTCAACCCAGGTTCAAGTGTCATTGATTGGATGATGATGGACAAGGAAGAGTCCTTTGCCAGACATGAATCTACTTGACATTTCACTCATCAAGCACCTTGGGTTTATTTTCTAAATCAGCCTTTTCTCTTGCTTTGCTTACAGTTTAGCAACAGTGGCATACACAGGCACATCATCACGTTTGCATCTGGTCCCAGCTCTTGGGAGCAGGCGTAAAGGAATAAAAGTCTATGGACAATTTTCACTTCACATAACTTTTAAATGAATGGGGTGAGCAGCAGCCAGGACTGAGACACTGAGAAACTCACATCATTAAGAACTTCAAAAGAGGAGGACTGCAAAGCATCTCTTGCAGCACTATCAACTAACTTGTCATCCCTTTGGGAATGCTTCTGTTCAAAATGCTAGAAAATAATTCACAATCATGATAACAGTTTGAGAAAAAAGTCAAAGTGACCACCTTTATCAGGCCCTTTTGAAGTTAAATGTATCTCATTTCAAGACACGTAAAGTATTCTTAATATAGGCAACTGTTAAAAAGATCATGTGCAGAAGGCTGCGTCTTTTACTACTCTGGTGTTTATAGACAGGATTACAAATCCACGCTCTCTATTGAAATCATGCAATCAAACCTTCCAAACTTGTGGTTTAATTACTACCACTGCCTGAAATGTTTAACAGGTCCCAGACATTAAGGGCCTGTTTAAGACACAGTTTTTGCATCTGCCTTTGCAGTTAAACAGGTATAACCTTGAGTGTGAACTGAGTAAGAGTAACATATTGGCATTGCACGCTGTGCTTTAGCCACACAGAAAACACGTCACTTGAACCACATGGCTGCTGAAAATGCAGTACAGTCCTCCTCCCCTCCCCATGCCAACAAAGTGTAGTTTTATAAGGATAAAAGTGCTTCGTTTCGGTATGAATAACTGACAATCAGAAAAGGGAACGGACTGCGACACTCCTGCATCAGTAGCAGGGAGCATACCAGTTTAGCCATTTCAACATAAAATATCTGAGGTATGGGTACCACTGCGTGAACACGTCAGGCAGCAGCCCAGCAGCGGCAGCAATGCCTGCCGGTGTGTGGTGGCCCACCCCGGGGAGACGAGGCGCGAGAGGTCCAAGCATGGCCCAGGGGAGTCAGAGGAAGCAGAGCGCTTCTGCTTATCAGAAGATGACTCTGTCCTATCAACCAGCCTGAGCCCCGCAGAGTGCAAAGACTTTTCAGCACTGATTTGCCCTGTCAGAATGACAGGCTTATCTGGGACCTCCCCATGGCTGGCTAGGACAGATATCCCGGGTCTGGCGCACTTAGGCACTGCTCCCTCCCTCGCAAGCTTACCACCGAGGTTGAGCCTTCCATGCGCTGTCATTCCTAATAATGACAGCAAGTGGTTTGGCTAGCTATACCATGCTGTCAAGGCCCGATGCTCACACAGACTGAAGTACTGAATACAACTGGTTCAAATTTGCAAAGAAAATGTTTGTTCACTACAAAAAGCAGTTTTGGTCCAGCTGAAAAAACTGACAAATTCATGCCAGGGTTGGTGAATTTTAAAATCCACCCCTCCTTGAACAGTCAAGACATTTTACCTGTTGTTCAAGGATGCCTTAATTTAATAAAGAAAGAGAAGGTCTAATCCTATCTCCCCCAAAGCCTGGTGTCTAAATGAAACATCTTCATTACACAAAGTTGATTCTCGTTTGGCATTTTCTGTTCTTCAGGGGTGAAGGATGTAACTTCACAGTGAAAACTGAGAGCACTTTTGGCTGATGCAATGCTTTCATTCAGCTTGCAGACTGTAAAATCAGTTTTCACAGCTCTATTAATGTGAATAACTGCATGTGCTCTTTCTACTAATACAACATGATAAAGAAGATCTCCCTGAAAGAAATGAACAATTCTGATACATGCAAGGATGCAGAAAAACGGTGTTTAGTGAGTAGTGTTGAGTGAGCAAAGACTAATAGCTATGGGATGATGGCAGAGCAATCCAGGAGGCATTGGCACTGCTGATTTAATTGCATGACTTAACAGATGAAAGAGAGAGAGTATTAGTTCCCGGGCTATTTTCCCAGCTGCCTTTGGTAAAATGCACAGTGACCACACCAGCTAACAGGAATCTGCAAAATATGGCTGGGCATAAGTAAGCTGCAAGTCAAATACAGCGGCAGAATGATGTGGTGATTTGGGACCATCAAAGTTGAATATAGGCAAGGCCCTCTCAAGGATCTGTGAATGTTTTTTATGAGAACGAACTGTGAGTTTACATCATGTGGGTAGCAGAAATTCCCTACAGGACAGCTGAAGCCTCCTGCTCTACAGCCTTGTGGCTGGTGCCCGGGCTCTCTAACAGGGGCTGAGCATGGCCCTTCCTCAAGCAGATGCAGTTATATGATTTCCCTCCTTGACATGAGTGATCATTTTCAGGATTCTTTCAAGAACTTAATATCTTTGAGACCTTTATCCCTCTCAGACTTGGATGAAATTAGTCAGGGAGCTCAGAGAAGAAGGAAGGACAGACAGATGGGGGACTGACCAGTAAGCAAACAGACAGAAAACACGAGCTGCTTCTTTTAGCTTCCTTTCATGGACATCCTAGCAATCATCTGGGATCAGTGCGCCACACGTGACAACCAGCCACATACAGAAATCCCGTCACTTATCCTAAAAGCCACTCACTGTTCTCCCCTTGCTAATAAGTCATGCCCTATTTCTGTGTCACTGATGCCCACTTTCCTCAGCTTCTCTTTCTGTCCACGTGTTGCTATATGAAAGGATGACCCCCACCCCAAAACCAAACCTAGCTTAAGCTTTAGACCTAATTCACTACTATAAATTCCTACAACATCGAAAAGAACGGTGTTTCCTGGAGTATCATGTAAATATTGGCCACAGCGAATAAAAATAAAAACTGCAGAGCAAACCTGGCTGAAGGCAAAGCAGACTTTCTATGGAATAATGCTGACTTGCGTTAAACTTGCACCATTTTTCTTGAGACATATTGCTATTGGTACATTTTAAAGAAATTCTGGAATTAAAAGCCATAATTAGAAAAGCGAATAAAACCCAAAGCACAGGCCTAGAAGGTAAATATCAGCCCACAGACAGCTCTCTCTTTGTCCCCCCTCCCTCAAGGCCAGCTGGTGAAGTGGCATTGCAACCTGACCGTTTCTCTCCAAATTTCTGCAAGTACAGCTAACAAAAAGCCAGGAATTTCCCATCTTTGGTTATGAAAAGGAAGTTTTCAAGATTGGAGTCACTGATAAACTGAATAGCCCCTCTCTAAATTGCCTTATTACTTCCGTCTCCTTCCCAAAGCTTTGAGTACAATAAAATATTTATACGCATCCTGGCAACAGCTCAGCTCAAAAATATTATACAGCTGGTCCTACTGATTTCAATGCCTGTGGAATAAATGACTGCCCATGTCAGTGAAGGAGCCAGAAATAAGACCCCAAATTATAATACTTAAAATGTGCATTTTAAATATGTATAAGAATTCTCCAGTAACGAGCTTAACTCTTTTTTAAAATTTTTTTTAATCATAGCCTTAATACATGGTCTTAAAATCTGATTTAAAATCTTCACAGAATGATCCTGTCTATGCTGAGGGACATCGCTGTGTGACAGTAGGAAGCAATCTTGCTTGGACCATTTCTACGTGGATTTCCCCAATAACAATCATTACAATACTCTGGATTTAAGAGGGGCTATAGAGATCTTTTCCTTTGATTTTCTCCTTTAGATTGTAGCACAAATGCTCTGTAAAACATTCCACTGTCTAATTTTAGAACACAAACCAATCTCTACAGAAAAAGGGATTTTTTTACTGGCTGAGAAAACTCAAAAATTTCAACATCAACTAAACTACAAATGAAGCCCAGGGCCCTTGCTAAGTACATTTTGCTTTTTTAAAATGGCATATAAACAATAACCTTTCACAGCAAGTCTTTACTTAAATTCCTGTTGGGGAAATGTATATGAATTCTCATGCAAATGAAATGAAACGATTCTCAGGACTGGTTTGTCTGAGTAAGCAGCAGCTATATGAGCTTTGAAAGGGAAATTTATCTGGAGGAAAAATTATTTTTGCCAAAATGATTAAGCATTTGGGGAGATGACTGTCAAAACAGAACTGCAGACTTTCTTGGTTAAAATCTTTACTGATTAAATTCCTGCGAAAATATTCATAAGACACAGCCATAAACACATTTTCTATTCCACAACACAATAAAAAAAAATAAATCAAATATATCAAAATAACATTATGGGTAACTGTAAATTTCAGTCAGATCTGATGATACAATAGATTTCATGCGCAGGAGAAAAAAGAGGATATTATATTTAGGAAGCATATACTTCCTAATGTTGTATTTAGGAAGGATACATTCTTTTAAAAGATTTCTTTTCTGAAAGGATTCAAAAGCATTTTGTAGAAATGTAAATTAGGCATAAAGTGGCAAAAGGCTTTTTTTAAGGCCTTTTTCAGCAGCTGTAGATGTGTCATGAGACATAAGACACGTGCTCTTCTCCATTAAGACTCAAAGCAGAACAAAGCAGAGGACACGAGGTGTAAACGGAAGGTGGCATAGGAAAGATTTATCTTCACTCTTGGTATAAAATAACAAAGCTGGTTCTTCCATCAGATTTTTGTCACTGAACAGAGGCACAAAACCCACTCCCTCCTGCAGGCCAGGGTATCTATGCATAGTTCAACTGCATGACAATTTTGAAAGATTCAAACAGCACTCTTTATTTCACCTTTTAAGAATCATGGTGTAAATGAATTACCAGGATTATCATAGTATGAAGTGCCATCATCTAACCTTGGGGCGCCTACCGACCTGTGTAAGAGTTCGGATCTGACCCCATGTCAGTTGCCGAGATGTGCCACTGTATTTGTATTTCCACTATGAATCATACAGCTTTTATTTGACTGGACTCAATAAATCAAAAATATGTTATTCATCTGAGTTACTACTTAACTTGCTATTTTTCAGCAGAATCAACAGTCTTATCAGTGTACGTAAACACTCTGCGACTGTATCTCTTGAGCACTAGCACAGAACGTGATAGTGAAGTGCCTGCTATTTAGATATAATTTTCTTAATAGCAAAGTTACATGAAGAAGACCACTCACAGCTTGGCAAGTGGGTTTTTTTTTATTAGCAAGGTTTTGCTTGATTTTCAGACCTTCTGAAAAAACCCTTCCTAATGAAGTCTGCTGAACAGCCACCCGGTCCTCAGCTGCTCTGATGTTCAGGTCAACACCCACCACAGCAGCTCGTGAGAGAGCTAATTCTTCTTTCATCTCAGGAAATTACTGAAGCTTGTGCGCTACCCATAATTTGAAGACATGAGAAATTAAAATACTTGAGAATTTCTGATCTTGGGGGAAATAAGGCTAAGTGCCTCATTCACATTTTTATCTGATTTAGAAGAGAGAAGAACAATCAGGAGACTTGGAGGAGGAATATTTATTTCAATTAAATTTCAGCTCAGCTTGGTTTAATAGTAGTGAATCCAGCACAGAAGAGAGACCATTTGTCTATATATTAACAAAGAAAAGGTTCACCTACTCAACCCTAACTACTGTAATCATCTCCTATTTGTAAAATTAGGCTGAGCAGTATTTAAATGAAAAGATTTTAAGGACTGAAAGTGGCATTTAAAAACAATGCCATTTCTCCAAAATCAAGCTCAGCCCCCTTGCTTGACAAGAAAACTGCTCCTTCTCTGGCACTGACACCACCGTCGACTTAAAAGCTCTTATAGCTCTTCCTCAACAGAGCACATAAACATAACCATATGGTATGAAGAAACGGAGCCACTGTGGAGAAAGCAGATCAACAGGCTGTTTTCAAACTCTTTCTGGTCAGCAACTGCTGAAAAGCAAGTGCAGCTTAATCCTCGCCCAGAGCTGTACCTCTCCAGGGAATCTGGGGCACAGTTGGTCTCTGCCCATGGTACAACCATCCGAAGGGACATCGTGACAAATGAGGGGTGAAATGAAGTCTACTGATAGCCTAGCAGGCTGACACCACACAGATTTGGTCAATCATCAGAAGAAAGAGGTTGCACTGCTGCACACCATTTCAGCTTGGATTAAGTAATGCTAGAGACATCTTTTATGAAAAAAGGCAATTTTGACTGCAGACTAAACCAGTTTGTAATTAGTGTGTTGACCACTTATCAGGCAATTTAAAAAAAAAGTTTTAGTACTGTTTGTGACACCCTAGAGACAAACATTTGTTGAGCCTAAATATTCTCCATGTAGAAAATATTTATGAAACTAAGTCAGTCATGCATACTTAGCATGCTTGTGTCCAGTTCGTTGGAGACAGTGTTCAAAACCAGCTTGTTCTAAAAATATTACCAAATTAAACTGGCAAATATCACTGGAAAGTTAGTTTATTTGCCTCGAGATCTTAGGTATGCAAACTGAAATCACTAGGAGCAGTATAAATCTTGAACGCTGAGTTATTCAGAGCACTTTCTACAGCTCCTTTCCAGGATTCTTCTGCCAATAAATTGTGCCATTCTGCTCCTGCCATCCTGCAATGCCTATCCAGATTGTGTAGTCTCTGATCACACAAGTACATCCAACAGCAATTTGTATATTTAGGGAGACTATGATGTACCCTGGCAGGATGTGAATGCAGCAGGACAGAGGACGCCTGCCCCAAAACCTCTGCTTTCACCCTCTTTACGAGCTTACTGCAATGCCTGTTTTCACTTCACTAGCCATACTAACTTCAGCATTATGTTTTTCTTCTTCTGTGGTAAGCATTTTCTTTCCTGTTCTGCTGTCGAGTGAGGAAAAAGCTCTCAGATAAAACATGAAGCCTGTCCTTCAGTTCCTCTTCCCCACCCATCTGCAGCAGAGTCACACAGGTGGAGAGCTCCAGCTCTTCAGTGCAGTTAATGTCATTCATGCTGCTTGTCCGGCATCTACCAAAGTGGTCTCTAAGCTAGCTATATCCACATGATGCCTCCACAATATAAACTTTCTACAACAAGCACTTCCCCAACCACTCCCTCAGATGTCATTGCTTAGGCTTGATCAGGATGGATGCAAACATCAGCAGGTGTCTTAAGAAGAGATTTTATTTGAGGGAGGACAGGAGTGTGGCAGTGTCCTCAAAGATAGGAGAGGACACTGGTTAGAGCACAGGCTTTCCTATGGAAGATTCAAGAGCAGGTTCTTGTTTGATAAACTGTATCCTAGCTCCTATTATATGCTTCTATTTATCTTCCCCCTCATGGCCTAGCAGGAAAATTGGAAGAACAAAAAACTCCACAATAGAAGTGTTTCTTCCTGTTGTTTCTGCTTCGGAGGCTGCCATGCTAGGACTGATCCCCCCAGCTGGGAGAAAGGGCTTCCTCCCAGCTTTGGGAGAGGAAAGGTGGTGGAGCTATCCACAGACTTCCCACAGACTGTGCAGGTACAGATGTTGTGCTCCCCCTGTTTTGTGTTTGCTTCTAATTGCTTAGGATTTCTGTGAGGAAACAGGATGATTATTGCAAAACTCTCGAGTAAGTAAACCTTTAAGTCTTTTGCTGAAATATACTCCTTTCAATGGGACAAATAGGTTTCATTTCAAACAGAATGCGTCTGAGGGAAGTTTTCTCTTGGCTGATTGAATTTTCTGCTGGGAAGAGGACCCCTCTTTTTGTCTTTTTATGCCTATCATCTCCACCAAACACTTCTTATTTTCTATCTCACTGGTGGAAGATTTATGTGATTTAAAGTCATCCCCAAATGATCAGGTATTCCGTCATAAATTTTGCCTGACCAAATGACTCCTTACAAAAAAATCTCTGCAAAGCTTTCATTCTAAACAAAACTGGGGCAAAAACGGCACTGCTCCCTCTTTTTAGTTTTAAAGCTGAAATAACTGAGCAGGTGGTAGACTTAAACCTAATAACCCAGGATAATGAACTGCATTTTCATGTTATGTGAACAGGGGAGAAGAACCCAGCAAATGAGAGACTGTTTAATTTCTAAGAATCTTCACCATATTCCTCTCACAGACATTTCAGTCTATAGCGATATCTAGGCAACTTCTGTTTTCCTTCTCTCCTGTTCTGGTTTCATACTTGAATACTTCTGAAGCAAGCAGATATTCAAGTGCCCAACTGTGTTATTTTTTTAGAGACAAATTTAAAATAAAAGGTTGAAAAAAATACTCCCCGGCACTCTGCTCTCTAACAGCCAAAATAAAAATTAAGTTGATATTCAGAAAGAAAGAAATACTCAGCTATGTTTATAGACAAATCTTGCTCTGATATTCTCTCAGCACGCCAGTATCTTGCTAGATGCATCCTGACTAAGTGCTGTTTTAAGAAAATAAAAATAAAGAAATAATTAAAAATGTGTTGTATCTGTTTGAATCAAGGCCCTAGTAATCAACTTCAGACCCCCAAGGTCATTTGGCCAGCTTGTGATTACAACAGCAACTTCAGCACTCGGTATTGTCCTACAGCTGTGGCAGGTCAATGGAAAAATGTTCTTTAAACACCATAAGCATCTGATTGTGCAATACCTAAATCAGTGTCATTGATTATTCACAGTGCTGGACCGCTCAAAGCTGGGGAAGTAATTAGGGCTTTTTGTGTGGATTATCCACTGAGAAAAGGTCAAATAACTACAAACAGTGCCAGAAAACAGGAGTCACCAAGGACCTCAGCCTCCGTGATCAGTTAAGAAATGCTAAAGCAGGGTTTGATAATGATGTGCTTATGCCAGGTTCTACAGGATTTGATCATTCTGTCATAGAAATCCAATGAAGCATGAGTGATGGCTACTTTTTCCCTTGAAGCTTGCTTCAAGTCCCTGATGCCCGTCAAGCAAGTTTGTCAGTGAAACTTGACTAAGAAGAATTTAAAAGGCAGTTTTCGTTCTAAGGGGAAATGTACATACATATACGTATATACATGTATGCGTGTAAGTAAATGACTGCCCAGTCATTTTAGACACATACTTTCTAATTTAGATCCAAATACTTGTTTTATTCCATCTTTTGTCCTCCCTGCTGAAAAACCTGCCTTTGCCAATGGGCCATGCTGTGCCCGCTCACAGATCTTTTATCAGAATACACCTCCCAACTCTCCAAATGGGAAGTCTGTACAAAGAACAGCCTTCTGCTAATGACTTACTCCCTATTGAAATGTGAGAAGCAATAAAAGAAGTCCCTAGTTTTGTAACAGCATTTCCAACGTTTGCTGAGTTTACAGGGGTACCGCTACTTAGCAACACCTTGTAAATTTAATTGCTAAGCCAGGGTGTACAAAGCATTCCAGTTCCATATGGGAGCCATTCCTTACAGACCTCCTTCCCTGGGAGCTCCCAATGTTGTAAATCTCTTCCCCTCCTCCCGTCTCCAAATTGCACTAACACTTTGGATGATTAGGGCTGCAGCAGCGATCAACATTTTTCCCTAGTCATTCCTTTCCATTGATCATTTAAATGAGGCATTATTCTGTTTTCCCATTTCAGCCCATGGATCAATTGTTTAAAACAATAGACGGAGGTTAGTTCAGAAAATTGGTGCATCAAGAGGAACACATAAAGACACTCTTTGCACAGGGGAAAGTAACTTTATATTACTTGGGCCGAGGGAAAAAGCCAGTGAAAGAGGACACACAACAAAAGGAAACTTAAACAACAAATAAATAGTGGTAGCTAACAGTATGTAGGTTTGGCCAATAAAGGCAGGGTGTTGTAATGCCTGTAGTGAAAACACAGGAAGGGAGAACAGGACGGTGCCAGTCAGATGGAAGTGATGGGGGCAATTCACAACCCTCTGGCTTCTGCTTCACTGTGGAAGAGTATTTCACGTGTGCAATGAACACCTGAGGTTTTTTTTTTTAATGGAAATCTTACGGCACTGGCAAGAGAAGTGGAAGACTGACAAACTTTTGACAGGCTGAGCGGTTGAGCCATGTTGTAGGACTTGGTGGATAAAGAGCATGGAGAGATGAATAGTTCCCCTAGACTCACCAAGCATCTAAAGGTAGGCATTTAGATATGTAGTATGGTTTTAATCCTTGGACTTATGGTTTTGGCAAAAGAAAAGAACTTGTCCTGGTAGAGACAGCATTCTTAAAGCTAACAGGGTGGTCCATCTTCTTTAAAATGTCTGCTTAAATATTGTTATCTGGAAAATCTCTGTGTCACTTTCATCTTAGGACCCCCATTGAACTCAAACATTAATGATGTGGAATAAACATTTCATTACTACAACTTAAGTTAGGCCCAGTGCTGTGAGGTAGGACTGCAACCCAATTATTATATTTATATAATAAATTCCACAGAGTGATTGATTTACCTTTAGTGTTCTTAAATTTTTTATGGCTATATATTTGTCACAATATTAGATATCAGGCCCATGTGTTTTGCAGACCTCTGGAGCCATTTTATCTGGATTTTTTTTTTAGTTTTTTTTTTTCTCTCCTTGCTTTCCACTGAGACTAAGCGTGTAGCTCAGGTACAAAGAAGGAGGAGTGATGAACAGGCAGAAAGCCATAACACACAGAGTCAGCTACAGCTTCTCTTTGCCTCAGAGCAAGCAGCACTGTGATGTTCCAGACTTTTTGGTACTCTTCAGCAGGGTTTATAATTTGACCAACTGTTACTTAGAAAATATATGTTTGGAAAAAAAAAAAAAAAAGAAGATAGGAGATAAGAGGGTAGTGAAAGGTAACATTTCAGGTGAAATTCCACCCAGAGTAGAATGCTGTAGACATCACTTAAGCCTTAGAAGAAAGATTTACTGTAGAAATCATCTATTCACGACATCTTATTTCCCATCCATAAAGCCCCAGAAAAAAGCAATGCAGCGCCTCTGGTGCTGAACTTATCAGAAAACAGCACTACTATATGCAGAAGGGTGCCAACGCCAACCTTTGCAGGTATCCAGCTGCAGAAAGTTACATGAGGCTGAATGGATGCAAAGCAGAGAGGTCCCTGATCCACACACATTTCCACGGCTCTTGGGGCCCTAACACCCAGTGGGAGGGGGCGGAAAAGCTGAGACGGCAGCGCTGGGCTGAGCTGCGTCCAAATACCTGGGCAAGCAGTGAATATGGCTTAGAGCAGACTTTCTATTCCAGGGCAAATTTGGAAACTGTTCTGTTCTGCAGTTAATCCTTACTGGAATTAGCAGCCTTATCACTATTTTCCATGTAACTGACAGGGAGATTTCACTATGGCCCTTTTGTCATCCATACACAACAGAGGATTTGAGTTCTGGCAGTTGCCATTATTTCAGTCAGTAAAAATAGAAGTATTGCTTAATTATTTCATCAGATTTTTATTTCCCACTACAACTTATACAGTAAAACTTTATTGTAACATATTGTAACTTAAGGTATATAGCTCTCCTATCAACAGCTGTATTCTGATTTGTAGTCCAATAAGCTTTCTCACTGCAGATTTCATGTGTATAGTTGTGTTGAGGTGTAATATATCACCACAGCATTTTTAAACTCAGAGCAATAATGTATTCAATTAGGTTGGAAATAAAACATCTAGTTTTCCTTACAATAAATCTTTTACTAAGCCCTCTACATCACATGTTCAACAAGGAAATAATACATGTCATTCAGACTAAGGGTTATTGTAGACTGCTGAGGGAAACATGAAATTCTGGAAGTTTCATCAGTCCTGTGAAATTCTGCAACATGGTAAGTGTACAAATTAGAAAAGGATGTAATATGTGACTAATGACACCTCTTGGGATATTCTTTGAGCCCATATTTACTGTTATGATCAGTAGGTTCATTTAAGCTGCAGGAGTTGAAAAGTAATACTAAAGTCGAGTGAAAACACCTCTGAGTTCATTAGATGTGGTTGTAATTCAAACTCAGAAGGCATTTCTTTTCTTCTCTGTCATTCTTCACGTTACTGGAAATATACTGCTTGAGCTCCTAATAAAAGCATTATACATGATCACATATCTACAGTCCCTGCAAAACACGTTTACACCTCGACATCTGTAGCAGTGCCACAGTCTGAGCAGCACCTTAATTCACCCCAGATGTCTCTTTAAAGGAAATACTGTAGTAGGGCTACTGTTCATAATATTTTCTGAGCATTGCCTTTATTACTTTGAAAGACTTTGATTTTTCAAGTGTCACAGACATCTGCAGTCACTTTTTTTTTTTCCCTGTGGAGGGAAAAGCTATATCACGTGTTTAAATATGAATAGAGATTTTGGTAATATTCATCCCTGGAAACACCAGTCGTTGACTATACATCAACCTCTATCCATCAGCTGCATTATATAACAAGGATTTCATTCTATGCAGTCTCTGCACAGCAGAGCACACGCTCATGCCAGTATTGTATCAGCTATTGGTTCGAGCGCTCTCAGAGAGTGGCGTGGCAGAACTCTTTATCCACACTTCAGTCAGCATTTCGCCGGCTCAGAAGTGTGCCAGATGGTCTGCAGTGTTTGGTGATGCTCGCTTCACAGCCAGGACTGTGGTGAATGAGACTCCATGAGGACGGGTCCCCAAACAACTCTCTCCCTTTCAGATAGGGTGGTGTGGATGAGGGGCTCAGCAGCCGTCCCAGCATTGCTGTAAGGAGGGAGACAAGCCAAACTGAACTGTAGGGATCCACACTACTAGAAGCACTGAGAAGACCCGAAAAAAAAGCACGCTCCTAGAGAAGGGTTTTCCCAGGTCCAGAGTTCCACAGACATGCAGGTTTCCCTGGCCAAATTTACACCTACACTAACTCCGACCCATGCTATCCATACTTTGGAGTCTTATCCCAGAGTCCATAAGGACCATGTTAAAACTCTGGCCATCACAGAATCACAGAATGGTTGAGGTTGGGAGGAACCTCTGGAGATCATCTAATCCAACCCTGCTGGGTCAGCTAGGGCAGGTTCCTCAAGCCATTGCCCAGTCCAGTTTTGATTATCTCCAAAGATGTGACCTCTGTGACCTCTCTGGGCAACTTGTTCTAGAGTTTGATCACCCTGAGCCTTTTTCAAGCTGAATAGTCCCAGTTTTCAGCCTCTCCTTTTATGTCAGATACTCCAGCCCTTTAATCATCTTCACGGCCCTTTGCTGGACTTGCTCCAGCATGCCCATGTCTCTCGTGTACAGGGGAGCCCTGAACTGGACACAGCACTCTAGATGTGGTCTCACCAGTTCTGAGTAGAGGGGAATAATCACCTCCCTTGACCTGCTGGTTATAATCTTCCTAATGCAACCCAGGATGCCGTTGGCCTTCTTTGCCACCAGGGCATATTTCTGGCTCATGTTCAGCTTGGTGTCCGCAGGGACCCTGAGGTCCTTTTCTGGAATCATAGAATCATAGAATCATTAAGGTTGGAAAAGACCTCTAAGATCATCAAGTCCAACCATCAACTAACACCACCATGACTCCTAAACTAGGCCCTGGAGTGCCACGTCTACACCTTTTTTGAACGCCTCCAGGGATGACGACTCCACCACCTCTCTGGGGAGCCTGTTCCAATGCCTAACCACTCTTTCGGTAAAGAAATTCTTCCTGATGTCCAGTCTAAACCTCCCCTGACGCAACTTGAGGCCATTCCCTCTCGTCCTATTGCTAGTTTCTTGGGAGAAGAGTCCAACACCCGCTTCACTACAACCTCCTTGCAGGTAGTTGTAGNTGATCACTTCCCTGCTCTTGCTGGTCACGCTGTTCCTAATACAAGCCAGGATG